>BPLR01013477.1:0-123761 GCA_021605095.1 Caerostris extrusa | reverse complement strand
ATATATAATAATGCTGAATTTCTTCAAAAAAATTATACCAAATGCCAGCTGTTATGAAAATTAGTATTTTTTTCAAATTGAGCTTAAGAAAAAAAGAAGTAGAATTCTTTATTCAAGAAATAATAACAAATTCTTCAATCTAATCATCTTGATGATATAGAAGTATACACAAATAGGTAATATATACATATATAACTAAGAATGCGTAATGTAATCACCCTTTTTTTGTAGTTATTACAGTGTGTCAGAAAAGCTTTGCTGAAACATTCTTATGTGAACAAAAAAAGCATTCTTTTCCAACAATATGTCTCAAATATACATATGAAAAGAAAGGGAAGATCAATACAGACTTTAAATCAAAAGAAAAATCACTTACTGTGAGCCATTTATTGCATAGCATAATATATAAACACTACTATACATAATAATGCTGATTTTCATCTAAAAAATTATACCAAATGCCAACTGTAAAAAAGTTATGAAAATTAGTATTTTTTTCAAATTAGGGCTTAGAAAAAAATAGAATTCTTTATTCAAATAATAACAAATTCTTCAAGCTAATCATTTTGATGATATCGAAATATATACGAATAAGTAATATATACATATATAACTAAAAATATATAATGTAATCCCCCCACCCCTCTTTTCCTGTAATTATTACAGTGTGTCAGAAAAAGTTTGCTTAAACATTCTTATAGAACATTCTTTTCTTTTAATATATCTAAATATACATATGAAAAGAAAGAAAGATTGATACAAACTTTAAATTAAAAATAATAATTATAATTTGTAACCATTTATTGATTATATAAAATATAAACTACTATATATGAAATAATGCTGAATTTCTTCCAAAGAAGTTCCCCAAACGACAACTGTTAATAAAAGATTATGAAAATTAGTCAAATTAGGGCTTTCTTTTAAAAAAGTTGAATCTTTATTGAAATAATAACAAATTCTTCAAGCTAGACATTTTGATGATATCGAAATATACACAAACAAATAATGTATACATATATGACTAAGAATACGTAATGTAATTCCTTTTTTATTTATTTATTTTTTATAATTATTACATCTAGGTTCATTTTGATTACATGTATAACATTAAGAAATAACTGGTTGCCCATTACAGACCTAAACAACACAATGGATAGGATGTTATGAGAATAGTAGCTAGTTCAGTTATGAACGTTTTCAAGTCCTAGTCAACAATTATCTTTATTACTCAACATTTTAATGCCTATTCCTATCCGGAGCCGGTTTAGACAAGTTTCAAGTGCTATTTAAGAGAGAACTCAAAGATAACATTAAAAAGCAGATATTCTTACACAAGATGAACTGGAGCTTCCTTTGAGGGGGTCCCATGGCAGAAAGCAAAGACTCCAGCCAATCCGAACTCAGGTTCGAACTCGTTAGAACCAGTTCTTCTTCATGCCGGGCTGCTTTTTTATTTATTTTTTCCATTCTTTCGTTTCGAACACTTCCTCCCCCAAGTGTTGTGTTTACGTTCGTCTTTTTTATTTATTTTTTTCTTACTGTTTTTCTTACTTTTCTATATCCAGTATGCCGCAAGACTGCTTTTGATGGGGCCATTATCCTAGCTCAGGAACTGCTTGGTTCATTTGGAAGATATGTTTTTTATCATTTAACAACTCGGCCGAAAGTAACCGATCATCCGTTTTCGAGCTGGAGGAACTAACCGATCTTCGTTTTGTTGTTGGTGTCTTTTGACCATAATTCGCATTAAGAATAAAAATAAAAGAAGTTAGGATATATATCGGAAACATCAAAAAGCTTTTTTTAATTTTTAATAACTGATAATTTTTGTTCTTGCCAAAGTTCGTAGACCTTTTTCCATGTATAAAAGTACTCCATGATTTGTACGTGCCGTAAAAAGATGATGTTTTATTATTTGTTTGTTTTAAGAAGCATAAAATTTATCCTTCAGAATGACACAAGACTTTATGAAATAGTAGCTATATGTTTAAAATGTTATAATCTATCCAATCTAGTTATGATGTTAATCAAAGAAATTCTTTTTAAAAGATCAAAAATCAAATTTTTTAAACACATTATAAAACAACAATCTTGTACCGTGTACGAAGTACAATACTGTGTATGTGTACCGTGTACAATCTTGTACCGTATATGCAAAAATATATAATGAAAATGGCTTTAAAAAAATTCATTTTATTGAATATTTGTTGTTGGTGTCTTTGACTATAACTCGCATTAAGAATAAAAAATAAAAAAGTTAGGATATATATCGGAAACATCAAAAATGCTTTGTAATCTTTAATAGCTGATAATTTTTGTTCTCCGTACTTTGGCAAAGTTCGTAGACCTTTTTCATGTATAAAGTACTCTATGATTTGTACGTGTCATAGATATTTTATTATTTATTTGTTTTTAAAAAGCTCATAAAAATAAAAATTTATTTTTATAGTATTTATATGTTTAAACATGTTATAATCTATCCAATCTAATTTTAATGTTAATCAAACTCAATTCCTTCTTTTTAAAAGGTATTCATTTTACAATAAATCAATCTTATCTATTTTCAATAAATCCAAATCCAATCTATTACTGGATCACAGCTAATTTTTAAACATATTTTTACAACAAAGCAATCTACATTATAGCACAGAAAGATATATTATATAAAAAAACATTACTTATTTGCAAATACAATGATAATGGCGTGACAAAAATTCATTTTATTATGCAAGTTTTTTTTGGAAAAAATACTAACATCATAAATTTAATTGGATTAATAGAATACCACAAATGAAAAGCATAGAAAATAATGAACACCATATACACGTGAATGTTTTTATAGAAGTTATAACAATATATAAAATAATATCATCAAAAAAATCATTTATATAATTTAAAAAATTAATTTTTTTTAAATTTAATTTATGATTAATGTTTCAGAAGATTTTTATTCAATCCGTTGAATAAACAATCAGATACTTCATAAAAACATCGGTAATGCTTGAAAAAAATAATAAGGGGATAGCCAAACACCATGAGAAAAATGCATTAATCTCTTAAATATTTTTTGATTATTTTTCGTAATTGTCATTTAAAATGGAAAAATTAAATGAGACAGTCCCATGAGATCGTTTGATTAAGTGTGTAACGGAGTGTTTTTATTGTGTTTATGTATTCCACCAATTGTTTGAGCAGCTTGTGGCCAGCACAAAAAATCCACTTTAATGTAAATATATGGGCATGCAATGTGCCATAAATATGAGACTCCAAAATGGTTTTAACCTCAGCATGACTACAATCTATGTAACAACAAGTCATTGGGATGAATCCAATCAATAAAAAACCATTTTTTAAGTCACATTTGACAGATTTCAAAAATTGTTCTGAAAAGAGAAGTCACTGACTTCCTATTTATTCGAAAACCCGATTTTAAATTTGGAAATTGACCACCTTAACTGAAATAAATAAAAGGAATTAAATTAATGGAATGATTCAACTTTAGACATATTGAGTAAATAACACAAGATATAGTGAAAATTGTTCACAAATTTAGGACGTTTTTTCAATTTTTCATTAATCATATGTTTAGACCCTAAGAAATTTATTTTAAATAAGTATCAAATGTAAGAACATGCAATCAATGCTTTTTTCTTTTTGCAGTATTTTTAGCGTGGATTCGAATTACTACAAACATACATGCCACCGCCGAGGAATCGAAGACCCTGAAACCTGTGGCACCGAGGGCGCAGATCGCTTGGTCCTAATTTCCGCTAAATACACACTTTTAAAAATTAAAATGCTACTGCTACTACTACTACTACTAATTATTATTATTATTATTATTATAACAACAACAACAACAATATCAACATTGTCACTTTCTATTGAATAACTGATTCAGAATAATTATTTTTGAATTACATCCCGAAGAGCCTCATGGAATTTTTTGTCTTTTCATTTATTTAAAACATATTAAAATTTATCTTTTAAAAAAATCTCGTCTTATAGTAATGGGAAAACAATATTTTACTGCGGTTTTGCAATCTAGAGGGAGTGGGATTTAAGAAATTTAATCCATTTCAATCAATCAAATAAGTTGGAGGATACTTAAATAAATGATAAAATTAAGATTTTTATTAGATGCATCTAAAAATAATTGAGGGTTGAGTTAAAAGATATTTTTCTATTAAAATTCGTATATAAGCAAAATTGAAAATAATAAGTATGTTGTATTTGTTTTTATTGTATGTGGACTTTTTAATTAGTGGAATCGGTTAATTAATCCTAAGAATCTTTCGACAATGTATGGTAAAATTTAACGGACATTCAACAATATTGCTTCTTTTCAAAAATCATTCTTTATATGTATGGTTTTCTATATTTCTTAATCAAAAGGATATTCAAATTCAAATCTCCAAATAGACTTCTAATTCATTTAAAATGAAGGCGCATTTCAAAGTTCCAGACTAGACGTTAATCTTGTTAGTCAACGATTGAAAGAAAAGACTTTTAAGCGACAACGTCAGTAAATAAAAATCAAACGGCCGGAAAATCACAGAACAGATACAAGAGTAAAAAAACGGCTTCTGCCTTTTTAATTTTTTCCAATTCAATTGACTCATTCTTTGTACCAGTTGCTACTAAATTAACTTTTTTTCAACTGATTTCAAAATAAACGTTGTTGTGAATAGAGAAAAGTTGCTGTTCGTTGATGTACCGTGTACGATTCTTGGAAGCTGATGTATGCATGTAGTGTTATTTGACCGCCATAAGCTGAGCGTTTCCTATTCATCGTTAGATCTGTATTCTTTATATAAATTTTTATTTTAGTTCTGTAAATATTCGTTTAGGGTGTTAATTGAGTGTAGATAACGCTAAAGAAAAATATCTGTAAATAGGATTAAAAAATGTTTTGAAAGGTTGTTAAAAATGTTCTGCAGAAAATGTTTGCACCCAAGTGAGATAAATAGTAAATATTATTGGAAGGAAATATTATTAATACCATTAACTTAAACATACTTGTGTTTACATTTTCAAAAAGCAATTTACATTTGCGATTTTTGCATCTATATACACACACGAATCGTTAACTTTTTGCGATTAGCGCAATCGAAAATTAGTAATATTAATGATTAAAAGAGTTAATGTCTTTGCGGTAGAGAGCATTTTATGTTACATAAAAATAATTTTTAACTTAATCTTGATAATATTTTATACACACGTATTTTATCAAACTTGCTTAGAAAACATCGTTTTCTTTTATTTTTTTGTTGGAATAAATTTCAAATTAGTATTTACGGCCATTTTATCTATACAAAATTAATGACAAGAGTTATTATTATAATATCCTTAGTACTCTACAAATGTACAAAAAACCATTTTTATTTTTAAACTTCCTACACAACAATATCCACACATACATAGCGAGATTAAATTTCTTACACCTTATATAATTCTTCCTGTATTAAAGTATAAAAACTCAGCTATCTTCCATTATTTTACTATTAATACTTTTTCTTTCATGTAAAGAAAAAGCTTGGCATGTTACGGGTATAAAGATGATTTGACCTCAAAATTTTAAACCACGCATTTTTTAAAAATATAATCTTCTGCTTATTTTTACAGCTTATATAAGATGACTAGATTTTCTAAAATAATTTTCATCTATTTTCAGAAAATCCTTGACGTTGTTTAAAGCTGTGTTATCCATTTAATTAAAAAAAAAAAAATATATTATCATAATAAGACTTTCATGTTTTGTTAAGTTATTTACTTTTATCACTTGTAACTGGTTTTTAAAAATTCTGTTAGTTGATTATATTTTCAAATAAATTTCTTACCCAAATAAGTTTAACAAAGTTCTTAAGTGATTATTTAAACCGATTTAAATTTAATTAGAAACAAATAAATAATACATTATATCTTTCCCCACTTCTCCCAGTTCTATTATAAATCACAATAAATGTATATATCGTACCCAAATTGATGGCCAAAAGCTAGTGCTCTGTCTTTTGTACCATGGGCTACAAATTCGAATCCTGGTGGTGGCATGGGTGTTTGTTAGTAGTTCTGAACCAACGTTAAACTGTAGATCCCGGTCTAATTAACCTAAAGTGTACACAAAATGACCGTAGAGCTACAAACCAAACTTAAATTTCACTATATCTCTTATAAAATATGTAAATTAACTAATATGTTAAAATAATAATGATGTCCTTGGTTTAAAAAACAATTAGAAGATTTACAATATTTTTGTAATGGTATTCAAATGTAAAAAGGTTGAAAATCACTAATTTAAAACATCAAAATATGCACGAAATTTTCACTTCAAAAGAATCCGCTATTGATTAAAAATCCCGCATCTAACGTTCATTAACCTCCCGGTCATTTCACCAGCCAAAACGAACAGCTCGACGAAAATCCGGTACTTGCTTGTTCCGTCATGCGCACTTCTTTCATCCGGGTTTTTCAGTCCTCTCCCACCAATACACGTTCGCCTCTCACTTCTACTATACAAAACGTAGATCGAAACTTAGCAGTTCGGCAGCCGTCATGTGAGTGTGGCTTCGAATCAAACCTTTTGCCTTTTTTCCCTTTCAAAAAATGATTTCCCCAAACGAAAATTACTGAGCCTGAAAGAGAAAGGTGACATCATCTCAGAAGTGCCAAATATCCGAATGATTCCAAAGTTAAATTGGCGGCAAATTCAATTTGCCAACTGACCTTGGCACTATTTGGCTAAACGAGAGGCCATACTGAAGACCACATCACCAGTGCGGTTCGGCGTCCTGAAAAGAAAAACTCCAGGGCTTCACCATACCAGGACTTGGAAGAAAGCGCTGGACTGGTTGATTGACAAGGAAGAACATAACTGCCAATTAACAGTGTGATCATAAGGGAACAAGCGAAGATGATGGCCTTAGAATTAGGTATCCCACAATTCACTGCTTCAAGTGGATGGATAGATCGTTTCAAGAACAGACACGGTTTAGGTAACAAAATGTATTCAGAAAATCCGGTAATTCGTTTTCCCATTACTGTGTAGGAAAATTTAGAATTTTCCATCAATTAATGGGTTTTAATTTGAGTGCTTCTGAAAGAACAGAACAAGTTCTGAAAGAACACTCAAAATTAAACAGAATTTTTACAGAACGATTCAACGATATATTAGTAGCAATTTTTTTAATAAAACGATTCTTTAGTAGCAAATTTTTAATAGAACGATTTTTAGTAGCAAATTTTTTAATAGAACGATTCTTTTTTAGCAACCAATAAAACAATTTTTTAGTAGGAAACGATAGTAGCCATTTTTTTACAGAACTATTTTCGTAATTTTTTAATAGAACGTTTTTTCAGCAGCAAATTTTTTAATAGAACGGTTGCAATTTTTTTTAGTAGCAATTTTTTTTGTTATCCATGTAACAACAAATAATTGATTAAAATTAATTAAAGTCTTTCTCAATTGGTTTATTTAATACTCCTTTATTTATTTATTTTTGCTGTAATATTTATTTTTAAAAGAAATCTAGAGTAGTAAATATAATACAGCGCCTTCGCTAGTTAAACCGAACCATCTCCAGAACCATAAATTCTTGATTACTGCTCCCTCACGTGACTGATAACAAAAGCCATTATTTTGCTTACAGAAAGAAAGAATAAAGAGAGTCATATCACGTGCCTGGTTGTTTTGAAAATCTGTGAAAAGAGACCTTATACTTTTCACAGTACGTATTGCTTTTACATTTGTTGCATTGAATGAAATAGAATGTCGCATTTTGGAAAGCGATATGATCGTGCCTGAGGTAATTCTTATTCGATTCTTATCGTAGCCAGTTGTTAGATGGATGTTTTTCATTTGCGACATCCATTCATCTATTTTAAACTCATTTAGAATTAATTTTATAGCATGTATTAGCGTTTTGCAGTTCAACATATGCCACGATAGCTCGGCGACATAGCCACAAAGGGCGCACCGCACTACTCAAAAGAAATTATTTATTTATTTATTTATTACTTTTTTTTTTGGCTGTAAATGAATGTAAACCAAATTTTTTAAATATCAACAATTATAATAATAATAGATAAAATTATTTATATTTATAGATATTACGATATAACAGATAAATATTCACGATATTTGATTATAAAATTTTTCATACTTGTAAGTATGAATGAGGTAAAATTTCATCTGCCTTTAATCTCATATTACTGAAACTGCTGTTTATAACAGTAAAATATACTTTTTTTTTTTTTTTTTTAAGAAGATTTTTATTACCATTATCTCATATCAAATGCTTGAATACATTTAAAACCTTTTTTTTTTCACTCGATTTACTTGATGCAATCCCAAAGGACAACAATAACTTAATCTTTCATGAATATTTAAAATGCTTCCAATTTTTTTTAAAAATTTTGAAGTTGTAATTGTGTATTTCAGAATTCTAGGGATGAAAACCGGTGGAAGTGCAATGAAAGGAAAAGTCATTCGGTCAGAACTCCAGCTTTCTGAGGAGAACTTCGACAGAGAAAAATTGCATTAGCGTGCTGTACCAATTTTCCTCCGATTGAAAGGGGGATAACAGAAATGTCCGAAAATTCTCACCTCAAGCATTTGCTGACACTGAAGAAATGCAAATTACTTCCTCGACCTCTTGACACAAAAGTTTCAGCCGAGACTAAGTACTTAATTTTTAGCGATTGTAAAAGGCAAAGATATGCATGTGTCTTATACACATGGTCATATAAATGCCTTATAAAAGAGCTTTGGATTTTCACAGAATCACTTGATTAATATGTCATTTATATTGTCGCGCACAAGTGAAGATGAAGGCCACCTAGTACGAGACGCAGATGCACTTAAACCCAACCTGTTTTTAGTAGGATCTGCTCTATTATGTTACTCCATGAAATTGCTTACTTACAGTTTTTTTAATAAATAACCAACAATATAATTCCAGATTTTTTAAAATTGCTTAATACATTATGTCATGTTTAAATAATTAAAATCTGACAAAATCTAAAAAACATATATATTGCTTTTCTAATTAAATGTTCATTTATTTTATAGATAATTTTTAGAACATACATATTTCTGTTTCAATAGAAGCTAAATATTAAACACATTATTCTGCTATATTACAATATATCTTATATACTAACAATGAAAAATTAAAAATATTCTTTTTGGGAAATAAATAAACTTTTTTATTTTTCTTTTTTCAAATAACTTACCTTATAATTCCGATACATCAATGTTTCAGTAACGCTTATTTGCATTTTATCAAACATTTTTCATGTGTTTAAAATTCACTACTTTTCTAGTGTATCAATTATACTTTTTAAATATTATACTTAAAATATTTTTAAATGAATATTTGATGATTTATAAACTATTTCTCATTTAGAATTTGATTATTTAGTTTTTTTTTCCTTTTTCTTTCTTATTTTATGTGCAAATTTATATTTTAGGCTTACTAAATCGTTATTGTTCTCCAATTTGATTGTTGATTGATATGCCAATCTGAAGAATTTGAGATCTTAAGCACCCAAATGATCAAATGAAACATTGCTTCAAATGCTGTCAACTTCTAAGAAGTCAACCTGCCACTTCAACACAGATATGAAAATTCAGTGTCTCACCAGGCTCAACCACTTTAAATCGTCTGTCCCGCTTCCTAATATGACTGAAATTTATGTAGGTTGACAACCTATCTTAGTAAAACATTCTTTTATTTCCCAATATATATGACTATACCATAGTCTTCGCTCGAATCTCCACAGCCATGCAGTTACTTGCAGCTTGGTCCACTTAAATAGTCTCTGCCTACAACCATAGGACTCTCCCCCTCGTAGCAGAAACAACTCGTCCGAACCCGCCAGAGGCAGACTGCCTTGGCCCACTTGGCCTGTAAAGAAAGTCAATGAAGAAGAAGAAGAAATAAAAATTATACTTTCCTCATTTTACTATGTACATAAAATTAGAAAAGTATTTTCTTATCATTGTTGATATTGTCATTTAGCCTTCATGGTATAAAAAAAAAGATTTCCATAAATAATCTGATTTTAAAATAAGTAATTTTCGTAACTGGTTCAAGCATACATTCCTGTTCCTCATTTTACATTAAGCAAATCACATCAGATAAAATATTTTTCCTCTATCAATATTAATATATTGCCATTTGTTTTTATGGCCTAAAGAAAGGATAAAAATTTAGATTTTAATAATAAAGGCGAAAAGCCTCCTTGAAAAACGCAAGAAATTTCCCTTCTATTAAACATCAATACCTTCAGTACATTGACATTTTCCAACGCCTTTTCATTTTCCTCCCCGCCAACACCCTCCCTCCTCACGTTGGAGGAGCTTGTTCACATGACATCCCGGCCTGACAGAAGCCGACGGACTCTTGCAGCTCAATATCATAAGTTTGACTCTTTAAGCTACAGCCACTATCGTTATTCTAAAGAAGTGGTGTAATAGTAACTATTTTAAAGTTACAAATATTTGTCTTATAACACTTTTACACGGCGCTAATTAAAAGGCACATAACAATTTCAACAAAAAATTACCTGCATACGCACAATGAGACAAACCCGACTCTGATCCAGCATACACCATAATAAGGTTTAAATTATTTATTTTTCTCAATCTTGTATATACCGTCAAAAATAATGCAAATATAAACAATTCTGCCCAAGTCGTGGCTCGTAGCACCGTGTAAGCCGCATGAGCCGAGATAGACACAAGCCTTCAGGCTCTGATGTTCAGAAGTCAGCTGGCCTGGCATTTGGGTTTCAGGCGATACGGCAGCCCAGCAGCAATTGCCCCTCCTTCAAAGTGTCAGGGAGCTGTCAGACCAGTGGTGCTCCATCACAACAGTGAAGCTGCCTTTCTTACTCCCTTCTTCTATGATCATTTATCGGGTAGCTCTCTGGGATCTGATCTAGATATTGCTGTCTACCAGATGGGGAAAACAATAAATTTAAACTTTCTTAATATTGAATACGAACATAAACAATGCTTTGTTGTTAATTGAGTGAAGCAGTCTGTGCTCTATTGAACAAGCCCCACTGTGTAATATTATCATTATTTATTTTACTTTATTTTTGTTATACAGGTTTGATGCAGTGGTTCTCAGCAGGCCTGTAATATCAATGAAAATAATGTGTCCAGACAGGGAAAGAACATGGTTGCAAACAATTTTCACCAATGAAAAAGATCATTGCAAACACCATATTACCTTCAAAGAGTGAAGAGCCCATGCCGTGCCAGACTAGCAGTTATGGGAGCCGAGATTATTCCCACAGATGGGGCATCGCTGGTGTTTCAATGTCTCGGAGCTCCCTCCCCAAGAGCCAAGTCAGACCCTGCCCACGAGCCGCACGAGCTGTCCCCTGAGCCATGGCATATCAACAGCACTTGCATTGTAAGTGAACTGATTTATTGAATTTTTACAGCCATCTGGGCGATAACTTGGATAAATATTTAATATGCCGTCAGATGTAATGCACGCCAGCAATTGCCTCAATTTCAACATGTAAAGAGCAGAACAACATTTAAATAAATTAGTAGGCTGAGTGTAAACAGGTGGTGGGCGGTGATTTCCGAGCCGTGTTACGAAACAAAGGAACAAGATGACCGTGGCTGCCGATGAGCGGTCCTGGGAACAAAGTCCAACGACAAATTGTTGTGATCTCAAAAATGCAACTGATGAACCAGCGGTCGATAGATATGGTGCCATGCCATTTCTGCATCAGGCATGTCAACCAAAGATCAGTAATGGCTTGCGCTACAGTGGTGTGGGTCAGCTGCAAAGGTGATGCGGTGTAGTGGTCAGAGCTGTACTGAACATCGACTGTGCTGTGATCGTTGGCTGCCTGCAAGATTGGCTGGGATATACAGATATGATTGATCGATATGGCTGATATGATTGATGGATGATTATATAGCGGTTAGATAAGATTGGTGGGATGTAACATAGCGATTGATGAATATAACCATGATTGATGGAGCCGGATGGATGGTTGCCATATGGATGGATAACCAGTGTAGCTGGGATGGATGTAACCATATGATTGGAATTATGGAATCGAGGATGTAATCGTATGATTCAAAGGAGATGTAACTATAAGAATGGATGGATGGATGTGGTGATTGGCGAATGTAACCATATGAATGCGCGGATGGATGGTTTGGACTGATGTAACCATGTTAGCTGGGATGATGGTCACATATGCTTGGATGGATAAATTGATGGATCATATGATTGGAAGTATAACCAGCATGAATGGAGGGATGTAACACAGCGGTCAACCAGGCAGCGAATGGATGGATGGATGTAAATCATATGAATTTGATGAATGTAACTATGAATGGAGCGATGGATACAGCGTTGGGACATCATTGAAGGGCGGAACCAGACAGAATGGGTGATAAACACAGATTATTTTTTTGACGATGAACGACTTTCAGCCTGTAGTGAATCATCGAAATGGATCATAGTGAACCATTAGAGTTAAACATTAATCATTCATTTTACAGATTCGACTGTGTTCTGCAAACTGTGGTAAATAGGAACATTGATGGGCCAACTGAGTTATCATTCAACAACTGGGGTCTCCTGTGGACAATGGCCATTTCTCCAGTGGGCCAGCCCTGAGAGGACACAAAGAAAATGACCCTCTGCGAACAGCAGACGAGTTAGTGATCCATGGGCACATGAATGTAGTACAGGTGCCAGACTGAATCCACAGGCAGTTATCAGTGACTCGCAACACACATGGACCTGTTCAGGGACGTCACCCATGTTGGGTGGAATATCCGGGAGAATCAGATTCGAATATGAACAATTCTTACACAGCATGGTTGGCCACAGAAAGTGAAGGAAGACCCACTCATTTGATGTGCGCAGACAGGCCGGACTTGAACCACAGCTACTGGGAAGACCGGCTTTTGGCTGGCCTCTGCGGTGGTAAGAATGGATTGGCAAACAAACACTTCCAATACGTAATCGAATAAACAGCTCTAACCGTTCTCTATGCCGTGATCCATCCTGCCAGCATAGCCACAAACAAAAGGCAAAGCTTTTGGCATTTGAAATTATACATAATGACGAGCTTCCAGCATTGAAAACAAATCATAACCTGTCTACCAATGCCAGGTTTTTCTGGTCAGTAGTCAGATAATGTTTTAATTTAACTGTTAATAAAACAGGTAATGAGCCATACCTATACTGGACATTTGTCAGTCCCGATTGTTTTGAATTTAACATGTTGCAGTATAGTAGTACAATGTGATACAAAATGCTTACTCACAAAAACAGGAGGGAATGAAATTCTTAAAAACAAACTGAGATTTGGCGGGAACTGGGTGAAGAAAATTATAGGCACGAGCTGCAAAACAGCAAACCAATGTCTTTATGGGTTAAAAACGGCCATTTTTGCTTATGAACCCGTGATCGCAACCAGTCATGTGACCGTAAATGCCGTGTCAGCTTTTGAGCCGTGGCTAAAAACACAATCCGTCATGTTCAAGGACATGCACCAACAATATCCTCAGAGGCCACATGAAGTTACAATGCAACTAAAGACGCTTTGATTCGTGCTACAAACATCAAACCAGCATGTAGACTGACCGTGTCACTATCCAGTATAGTTGTAATAACAGCAGCTGAACTGTTCCAGAATGCCTTTTGAATAACTGCAGCAATTGCTGAACAAAAATGCTATACAGAATATAAGGAACACATGGTGCCAGCAATGCAATGAAAGATTTGTGAGCTCCATGGACATAATAAGATCCAGCAGGTGCTCAGGTCGCGTGATGTGCCTATGAAGCAACGGCCCAGGTTGCTTTTACCAGGATCATGTACACATTTCAAATAAGTTTGCCAGTCATGCACAAAACTACTATGCAGAATAGTTTGGCGAATTGTCTCACAATGAGTATACCACATGTATCAGTGGATATTATGGCGCAATACAATCCAGATATCTAAAATAATACGTGCCCAAGATGCTTTTGAGCATGTGATAGGGCTAATGTTCAGCTAAAGTCTAAAACGCAATGCAGGCAGCCATTTAGCCCTAACCATAAGACTTGTTTGTATGATTCACCGGCTCCTCTGCTAGTCTCCAACTCTTATAGCAAATCCGTGAGGCACAGCGAGCCTCCAAAGGGGACTAATATACGCAACCAGTTTAAGATCCGACTGCTTGATAGTCACCTCATTTTTCCTCAATGAATGTTTTTGTTGGTATTCCTGCCAGAAATCAATTACTGATTGCAGGTGTAATGTACCCAGAGATTGCAATGTGCCACCTTTTTTTGTGCCGTAGTGGGCTTCTATGAAAGACACCCGAAACATAGACCCAGACAAAGTTTTTTTTTGGTCATGGGAATGGACATTTATCTGTGATTTAAAAATGAATAACACACAAATCCTCTTAAATGTCACTTAAATATTAAGATTGCAGAGAGCGTTTCATGATTGTTGCTTATGATATCCTGGTTGATCACATTTTGCCTTTAAATGTTATTATCGCATACATAGCTAATTTTTTTTTTGTTGAACTTCGATTTGTTCGTGTCTGCTGATGTATGTCATTTAAGCCACTGACGAACATTGCTTTCCAGAGAACGTGGCGCAAACACATGCCAGATGGCCGCAGCCGGATTTGCAGACATGGTTTTGCAGTGGCGCGCTTTTTTTTGCGCTCAAATTAGATGTCTCCCGAACAGTCATCGTTTAAATATCAGCTTTCCCGCCGTGGCCTGCATGCCTGAGCCGTGGCATGGGATTTCCGTATAGACACGACATGGCCTGTACAAGCGCTCTTTTGTTGAACATCACGAGTCTCGTACCACTGATGGGAGCGTTCCTGAACACACTGACACCTTAGCCCACGCTTCGAAATGAGGTTGAAAAGTCATGGCGTCACATGCCCGAATCCTGGCCGCAGTATTGATTGTATAGATGGCATGGTGGCCAGCTTTTATTTTTTTGTTGAACAGCCTGTAACCACTGATAACAGCCACTGACGAACATGCTTGAAAATGCAGGCTGGCATCCATGCCAGACCCGACCCCGGCCGTGGCACGGACCTGCTAGATTTGGCACAGAGCCTGCATGGCATATATTTCTTGCCGGTTATCCAGGCCACCGAGGTTTACGATGCCCAGACCCACGCTCCTCCTGCAGGCTGCGCCTGGCCTGGCGCCTTCAGATTCGAACCCTGCAGGCCTTTGATTTGTAGATGGCATGGTTTGGCAGTATAGCTTTTATTTTTTGTTGAACACGATGAAAGCCTCGTACCCAGCCTGGATGTATGTGTCACGAACACACTGACGAACATTGCTTTTCCTTGTAAACAGGCTGAGCTCTGCCTTTGGCATCACACGCCTGACTGAATCCTGGCCGTGCATGGACGCTGAGGTCTCCACATTTCAGTAAATGCACAGGGAACACTAATGCATGAATATTGATATGAAGACGGAAGTGAGTAACACCAGCCATCACTTTCAGTCTCAGCACATGTGGACTGTGTGGAACACATACTGGGGTGGATTAAATACCCCGAAGACGATTACAATCAGCCATAGTTCAGGGACTGAGGCCTCGCAGCTCATTCCTCAGGGAGAGAGGAATGTATACTCTTTTTGACATATACATATTGTTTTGAAACCCACACAGACAAGGTGCGTGGATAGCAGGCTGTTGTACCATGTTTGTGGCCAATGAGAACACCTGTTACCAGCCTGATAGCAGATATCAGTGTATCATGAACTTTCATGAGACATGAAAAGGCGATTGCCTGTGCAAGCCTTTCACAGGTCGAAACAATACAGAGAATGGACTACAATGAATGTATTTGGGATCACATGGGCCGAGAAAGCCCACTGGCTGGGCGAGTATGAGGCTCGATCTCTTCCCGACACAGAGATTTTCTTAAAGGAAGAAGAAAGAATGCTGCAGAATCGCAGTGTTGTTTTCTTCGATGACTGTTTTCAAAGTGAGTAAGATCTAATTATAAATCAGCACTGATGTCCTCCGGTCCTTTGAAGCACTGCATCTGTGCAATTAATTTATTCAGAAGTTTGGCATATGGAAGGATGTTGGTAAAATGTTGTAGTACCTCATGTCAAGGCTCCTCTCTTTGAAAGCCGTTAATGAGATCACCGATGTTACACTGTCGTTTATCAACTCCAAAGATAGAGACACACTACTGTAACCAAAAAAATTTGCAATCTGGCTTATGGATTTTTTCTCTTTTTGCCAGCACGTACTTCACATTTTGTGTGAATCTGGACGATTCAGTGGTGCTTGAGCCACGCTGATTTTGGCGATTTGAAATGCCCACTCATTGGCAGCACTGGGCATTTCGTGCTTGCGAAACGTGCCAGAATGCTGCAGAAAGGCACTGGTACAGCCTGGTCGGAAAGAACAGCTGCATGCGGGAAAAGAAGTTCAAGATTTGAAGGAACGTTGAAATAATCCAGAAAAGCTCTTCTCTGTCGAGGTTGATGTCCAAAAATTAAGATTTGCCAAACCGCCCATTTTCCACAACAGAGATCTACCGATGATGCAATGTATGATCGTCTGGCTTTGTGCCAGCCAGATTGGTGTCGTAAACACTGACAAAGACACGGGCTCAGTGACTGCATTGAGCTCAGATATTTTCGCTAAAAATGAAACCACAACCACACACTGGAAATTTCTCTGGAATATTCCTCACCATCTGGGGGACTTCCATTTGAGTCGATTGGAGTACCGTGCCGTGCGCTTGAAGTTCTACTCTTTACGTACAGGACGTTGCATGTGAGTTGTGTCCGGAGGATAGCTGCATGAAATAAATTTGGAGTTGAATGAGCCTTAGGAAAAAGAATAATTGTCTTTTGGGGTTGGTCAACATATTTATACTGAATTGTCAGACATATCCATCTGGTAGTCTAATACATCCTGTTAACACGCCGTCGACCATTGCATATGTTGGTTAACAGCCAAATAACATATACAATCGGCTGGGCTATTCATGCTAAAAACACGTGGATTGGTGTGAATTGTGCCTGGAAAGGCCCAATGTGGGGTGGCCTGGCACGACCCGGCAAGCGCCAGCCCTCGGGGATGGCGTCGGCCGGCAACAGTGGGAATTGTTCACTAGAGAGTTGTTGCATATTGCAGATTTGTGTCACGTGACCAAAGGTAAAGAAGGTCTTCTGTAAGTCGACAAGAGAGACGCCAAACATCTGAGGCCAAGATCAAGACACGTGTGGATTTTTGCAGTGAAATATGTTCCTCGATTTTGGTAGAAGCTAGATTCTTTCTAATTTTACTTTGAGTTGCGTTAAAATAATTAAAATTCAAGTTGTAGAGTAAACATGCTTATTTGTGTAATCACCATAAGTTATATGCACATAATAAAAATCAAATACTCCCAAATTATTAAAGATTGCAAAACAAAATAATGTTCAAGATATAGATGTCACTTTTTTTTCCTGAGTAACGGAGGAAATATATATCACAGTATCAGCTTGCGGGGACGACCATTCCCTGACAGGCAGTGGTCGCCGAGGCTCTGAGATTTCCTCTGTCATGTTCTTTCACACCTTAGTTATCACTCTTGAAGATTTTGCTAACAGCCTAAATGCAACAAGGCCAAACAATACTGGGGTGTGGTTTTTACAACACAAATGAATATCTGGAGAGAAAACAGAAATTTTAGATATAAACTCATATATTTCTTTTATTAGTTATGAAAGAATTATGAATTTTGATTAAAAACAAGCAATAATGTGTGTGTCTCATTTTTAAGGCCTGATGGCCAACCAGAGTCCGTTTTGCACAGCTTCCGCTGGATTCATGGTACATTTGGGACTTTGTTCGCTTTCGGTCTGTTAATGATAACTTTTAAGTCACAAAATAGCTTCTACAATGTGGTTATTAACAACTGTAATCACCCTGCTTTTGCTAAGTGATTTAAGTAAAAGATAGTCTGCCTTAAGAAATATAGATTTAAATATATTAAAATAAAAACCAAGATAGCCATATGTGCTCACAAAGCTAAAATAATAAAGTTATTTTTACTTTAAATATATAAGCCACTATGAATAATATACACTCAAGAAGCCAAAACATTGGTGACAAACCCATTTTTGCAATGAACTGTGCCTGGATGAGGGCACGTGATCAGTGGAAGTGCAACTGCATAAGTGGTGGCTGACCCGGAGACGTGCCCAGTGGCCAACACACTGACAGCATCGTAATGTTTTGCTTGAGTGGGCTTTCGAAAATATATATACAGCTGATTTTTGACATTATAATGTAATAGTCTTTTTTAGTTGGCGTTCACCCCCGAGAAGAACCCTGCGGTGGCATGGATGCTAGGAGTGGTCTTGTAGTCCCGGCTCAGCCAGCTCTCGTGTGCACAGGGCCGTAGAGCTGAAACCAAACCAACACCAATCCTGATCTCACAACAATTCTACCCATTAATACAGCAGCAGCTGAATGCAGCCTCAGTGTATTTGTTAATTTGATGAAAGACATGTCTATTAATACAGAAATAGAAGATTTTGAATGAAATTTTTTTGTAGAGTAACTGATAAAATTCATTAAATATTTAAAAGCATAGATAATTTTTGGTCAATGTAAATAATACAAAGTCGGGCAAAACAAAAATTAAAGTCAGCTGATTTTAAAATGCCAGCCAAATTGTAAAATAACATATATCAGAGCTCAGATTATTGAATGATTCACAAAAATAATGTAATTGAAGCTTAGAATCTCTTATGCCTGTTCAACTGTATTAAATGCAAAGAAAAGAGTCTATATTTTTTAAAAGAATTTTCAGTTTTAATCATAATGTTGATGTAGCGTGAAATATTGGACATTCATAGACTTAAATTCAATCTCCAGATTACAAAGTGCTTATTAAAAGCTCAATTTAGTCAGCTTGGGCAAATCAATGTATTTAAAAATATCTTATTATTAATTTTCAGCAAAGAATTCTTTTTTCCTTAGATCAAAACGATTTTCTGGTTAAGAAATGTTTATGCAAGCGATCATAGGCTGGAACACACCCTGAATGCCTCCTCGATTTGAATCTCTTCCGAGATTTTAATACGAGTGAAACCCTGGCTGCTTGAAAGACCTTTTTTGGCAGCCATTGGACTATGTTTTGAAACATTTTGCATTTTAATTTTATTAGCCCAATATTTGATTTGATTTACATTTATAAGAAAACATGAAGTGAAAGATGTTATAAACAGCGCTGTTGTGCTTCGTTGAACGATAAGCCAAATAATAAAAATTAAATAAAAACAGTTTCTGCAGCATGTTTTCCCCATTAATTCGATAAATTCCCATAATAGTCACAGCATTTGGAGTAAACAGATTAAATAAAATTTAACAATTCCAAATTTTTGCTTGGTTATTATAATTCTCATATAATATGAAGAATCAACATATAATATGAAGAATTATAATGAAAGCCAAAAGTAAAAATTTGAATTGTTAGAATTTTATTTAATCTGCTACTCAAATACTTTAATCTGAGATGATTAACATTATCTGTTATTTGTATAAAGTTTATCGAATTAATAGGAAAACTTATTCTGCAGAAATTTTGTGATGAACTAATATTTTTCAAACGTTATGATTTTTATTTAATTTTTATTATTTAGTATCGATTCAACAAGCTGTAAAATTTAATTTCTGGTTTTTCTAGGTGTGTCTGTTTATAACATCTTTTCACTTCATGTTTTTCTTATAAATGTAAAAATCAAATCAAATGAATTAATTTAATAAAAATTAAAATGCAAAAATGTTTCAAAACCCATATGTTCAATGAAAGCCAAGTCTTTCAAAGCATGTTCAAGTTTTCATATTGTTAAAATATAGTTTGAGACATTCAAATCGAAGGCATTCGAAAAGTATGATTTAACACCTATGTTTTCGTCGCTAAATAAAAAAACATTTCTTGTAGAAATCGTTTTGTCTAAGGAAAAAAATAGTTCTTAAGAATTCTTGCTGAAATTAATATCGTCTTACAAATACAGTGGTTGCCCAAACTGTTCGTGAACTTTAAAATTTGTACATAAAAGCGCTGTAGTCTGGAATTGAATTCGAATATGGTGTCCAATATTTTTTCTTATTATTTTCTCAACTTCATGTGATTATGATTAAAACTGAAAAATTCTTTAAAAAAAATATAGACTCTTTTCTTTTTATAAAAATGGAACATGCAGAGAAAGAACGAGTCATAAATGGCATTATAACATATAGTGATTGAACGAATCATAAAAGAGATTCTAAACAGATTGTACAACAAAACATTTTTGAATCAATTCGTAATCTGGTCTGCAGTTATATGTTATTTTTGCAATTTGGTGGCATTTTTAAAAAAATCAGCTGACTTTAATTTTTTGTTTTGCCGACTTTTTGTAATTTTTATTTATTATTTAAAAAAATTTATCTATGCTTTTTAAATATTTAATGAATTTTTGTTAAAAAATGGTTGCATATATCTTACAAAAAAATTTCATTCTGAAATATTAATTTCTATTAATTAATGGAACAGTATATCATTGAAATTCATAAATACGCGAACGTTTTTTTGGCAGCCATTGCATATATGTAATAATATGGGTAGAATATGTTAATAGATGAATCAAGTTAGTGATTGGTTTGGTTTGTCGCTCTACAGTCATTTTTGCACACGAGGGCTAAACAGACCGGGACCTAAGTGGATTCCGAACCACTCACAAACATCCATGCCACCACCAGGGTTCTAACCTGTCAAGTTAGTGAAAGACATAACTAAAAAAAAAAAAAGGCTTGTTAATGTCTTACATTTATAATGTCAAAAATCGAATATATTAAAATACATAATTATTTTCAGAAAACTACACTCAAGAGCCAAAACATTACGACCATCTGTCAATATTGTGTTGGCCTACTTTTGGAGCGCAACACAGCTTCAACCCGCGTTGGCATGGATTAATACCACCACTTAATACCAGTTAAATACCACTTCCACCTGATCACGTGCCTTCCACGTCATCCAGGCGAGTTCATTGCAAAATGTAGGGGTGGTCATAATGTTTTGGCTCTTGAGTGTATATTATTCATAATTAGTGGAAATATATTTAAAATTAAAAAAATAACTATTATTTTTTGAAACTTTGTGAATTTTTTAAAAAATATATTTATCTTTGGTTTTTTATTTTAATATATTTAAATCTATATTTCTCTTAAAATCGCAGATTTGTAAATTTTTTTTTTTTTACTTAAATCACTTATAAAAATAGAGATTGATTACGAGTTGTTAATATTACATTGTAATATTTTGTAACTAAAAAGTTATCATTGAAAAAAAAAAAAACAGACCGGGACCTACAGGCTAAAATGGATTCTGAACCCCTCCTAAATATCCATGCCACCGCCAGGATTCGAACCTGAATGGTACTAAAGGCCAGAGAGCTATCTAGTTGGCCATCAGGCCGCTTAAAAAAAAAAAAAAAAAAAAAAATAGGAGACACATTATGTGCTTGTTTTAATCAAAATTCATAATAATTCTTTATCTTTCATAACTAATAAAAAAAAGAAATATCAAGTTTATATCCTAAAATTTCCTGTTTTATTACTCCAAAATTAATTATTTGTATTGTAAAATGCCTTAAAAATATTATTTACTTGTTTAGAACTAAACTGTTAAAAGCAAATCACTCAAAAAATTGTCTTTTAAGATTTCTTAGTACAGTAGAACCTTGATAAGGCGAAAACCTCCAAAACTCGAAAAAATATTTGTTCCCTTCCCTTCAAGTCCCAAAACCTCCATTACTCGTAATTTCAACCCTCTATATGTCGAAATAATAAGTCAATCCCCACAAGCCATTTTGGTATATATTTTCCCTCCGTCACTCGGAAAAAAAAAAAAAATAAATAAAAAATTGACATCTGTATCTTGAACATTAGCAATGTTTGATTTTACAATCTTTACAACTCGATCATTTGAAATAATTTGAGAATTATTTTGATTTTTTTTATTGTAGTGCATAATATAACTTGTAAGTTGCAAATAAGCATGTTTATTACCTCTGTAACTTGAATTTTTAATTTATTTTAGCTCTCTAACTCAAAATAAGTTAGAAAGAATCTAAGCTTCTACAAGTCGAATATTTCCTTGCAAAATCCGCGTAAGTCGAAAACTCTGTAACTCGAATATTTGGCGTCTCTCTTGAAGTTCGACTTACAGAGGTTCTACTGTACTGAATCACGTGGCACAATGCGAATATTACGAGAAATAAACGTGCTTCCCTCGATAACAAGCTCCTCTAGTGAACAATTCCACTGTTATTTATGGCCGGCGTTTGTGTTGTTTGAGAACAATATTTGCTGGCTTTAAATTTTGCCAGTCGTCATGCGTTTCCCGGAACTCCCACCCATTCAAGATAACTTCCAGGCACAAAGATAATTCACGACCAATCCACGTGAGAACGTGTTTTAGCATGAATAGCCCATGATTGTATATGTTATTTAATGATAATAACATATGCAATCTACGTTGACGGCGTGGGATTGTAGGATTGTATTTAAACTACCAGATAAGATATGTCTATTTTTTTTAATTCAGTAAATATATTGTGCCCAAAAAGTAAGACCAATTATTCTTTTTTTCTAAAACTCTTCATTTCCTTCATTCTTCAAATTTATTTCATCGCCTTCAAAGTAATCCCCTCCGGACACAATGCACTTATGCCAGCTTTTTTTCCAATCCTCAATGCATGCCAAAAGTCATCGTCAGGGACGGCCTTCAAAGCGCGCGGCGATTCACGTTGAATCTCTTCAAATCAATCGACTCAAAACGGAGTCCCCGGAGTGGTCTTTTGAATTTAGGGAATAACCAGAGGCCGCGCAGTGTGAATACGGTGGTTGTGGTTTTTCATTTTTAGCGAAAATGTCAACGAACGAATCAATGCAGTGTCAGCTGGAGCTGCAGTGAGGTGGCACATTCAGTGTTTACGGTACCAATCGAGATTTGAAGCGTTTGAGGCCCAAAATGGAATGGACCGATCCTTTTGAAATTCCAACATCATCAGTAAGGTCTCTAATTGTAAATCGACGGTTTGCAAGCACCAAATCTTTAATTTTTGGACGTGAGCTTTGTCGGTTGAGGTGGAGGGTCGACCAGAGGGCTCTTCGTCTTCAACGCGTTCTCTGCCATCTTTGAACTCTTTTTACCACTTGTAAACATTTCTTTCCGATACAGGAATGCTCACCGAATGCCTTCTGCAACATTCTGTACGTTTCCGCAAACAAAATTGAATGCAAGTTCTTTGCTCAATGAATTCAGGCATTTCAAAAATCGCCAGAATCAGTTTTAGCGTCTCACAAAGCTCAAACACCACTGAATATTTTGACGTCAAATTTCACACAAATGTGAAGTACAGTGCCAACAACCTAAAAAAAGAAAAAAAAAATCCATAAGCCCCGAGAATTTTAAATTTACTTTTTGGACACAGTAGTGTGTCTACTCTCTATCTTTAGTTTGATAAGTTGTCCGTCGCTTGTTGTTCGGTAACGTGTAACATCTCGGTCTATACTAGACCTACAACGGCTTCAAGAAGAGGACCACTTTCAGGATCATGGGAACACTTTAACTTTTATTTACTAGCATCATTTCCTTATACAGAACTCTTTACAATGAAATGGAAATTAAAGATATAAATGATACACAAGTACAGTTCACTCAAAGGACGGAGATTTTCTCTAGTCTACATCGAATCTAATTGCCTGATTTTCTATAGTAGATCTTACTTATCCCATGGCGTGATACACGAAACTACAAGGGGCTCACTTTGGAAACAGGCAAAAACTCCGGTCTATTCAGTCACTTCAGAGAAAAAAAGAAAAACAACACTTTTTGCCGATTCGTCGCAGCATTCTCTTCTTCTCCCTTTAAGAAAATCTGTCACGAGGGAAGGGGTCAGCTTCCTCACTTCTCATTGTAGTAGAACTTTCTCAGCCCATGGTCTATCACTAATCACGATGCAACAACTCGTGGTGTAGTCCATATTCCATCTGTAATTGTTTCGACCTGTGAAAGACGCACAGACAATCGCTATTTTCATGAGGTCTCATGAGGTTCATGACACTGAATATCTGCTATCAGATTTGAGTGACAGGTTGTTCTCATTAGTACAAAACACTAATTGCATGTAATATAACTATCCACAATACTGCTTGTCTACTGTCAAATTTGAGTGATGGGTTGTTATTATGTATATGTCAAAGAATATACATTCCTCTCTCCTGGGAATGAAATGCTATAGTAGTAATGGATATAAGAGTCTGAACTGTGGCGGACAGATATTCAGGTTTGAATCCACTGGTGGCGTGTGTTGCAGTCAGAATAGTTGCATTTCGAAACGAGGATAAGTGATGGCAATTATATTAGCTTATAAAGCGTCTTGCATCAATAATCAATGTAATTCATGTTGGATATTTGCAGGTTTCTCCCTCATGCGACACGCAAATGTGGGAGATTTACCTCAAGGAAAGCAATGTTCGTCAGTGAGCTGTTCGTGACATACATCAGAGAGACACGAGGCTCATCGATCTTCAACAAAAAATAAAAGCTATGTATACAAACCATGCCATCTATACAAATCCATGCCACGGCCAGGATTCGAATCTGAAGCATGTGATACCAAAGGCCGCATTTACCTCTAGGAAAGCAATGTTCGTCAGTGAGCTGTTCGTGACATACATCAGCGAGACACGAGGCTCATCGAAGTTCAAAAAAAAAAAAAAAAATTAGCTATGTATACAAATCTACACGTGTAGCGACAAAAATTTAAAATGAATGATCAAATTAGGATATCATAAACAACAATCATGGAAACATCTCTGCAATCTTTAATATTTAAGTGACATTTTGGCGAGACAATGTGTTATTCATTCCTTTTTCCTTTTAAAAATCTACAAATAAATGTCCATTCCATATTTAAAAAAAAAAAGCTAATACGCGCAATACAAGTCTATGTTTTCGAATGTCTTCACAGAAGCCTCTGGCACAAAAAGACAACGCATTTGCAATCTCGCAAGATGCAATTACGCCTCTATTTAAATCAGTAATTGAGGATGTGTTCTGGCGGGAATGCCAATAAAGACGGTTCATTGAGGAAAATGGGGTGATATCAGAAACAATCGAGATCTTAAACGCAGTCGCGTGTGAGCCCTTGGAGGAAGTTTTCCCCCTTTTACTGGAGAGGAGGGGGACTTTCCTTGTGAAAATACGCAGTTTTTATATAAAAGAGTCAAATTCTCTTAGAGGTTAGAACGATTGAATCCTTTAAATTCGTCTTATGGTTAAATTTCGTAAACATCCTGCATTGCGTTTTTGGACACATGTTCTTAAGCATACTGGATTGTGTTATTATGTCCGCATGCTCAAAAGCATCTTGGATTGCGTGTGTATACATGTGTTCATAAATATCCTGGATTGAGTTTGTAGCCATGTGCGCCATAAATATCCAGAATAGCGTTTTTGGTCACATGGTATTGAACATACTCGATTGTGGTTTTGTAGCCATGTGTTCATAAATATTCTGCATACTAGATTTGGTCACATGTTCTTAAACTTATTTGAAATGTGTTAGTATGTCCGCAGGCTCAAAAGTAACCTGGATTGCGTTTGAAGCCATGTGTTCATAGGTATCCTGAATAGCGTTTTTGGTCACTTGTTCTTGAACCTGCTGGATTGTGTTATTATGTCCATAGGCTCACAAGCATCTTCGATGGCATTTGTAGCCATGTGTTCATACATATTCTGTATAGCATTTTTGGTCACATGTTCTTGAACATACTGGCTTGAGTTATTATGTCCACAGACTCAAAGGCATTCTGGATTGAGTTTGAAACCTTGTGTACTTAAATATACTGGATAGTATTTTTGGTCAAGTATTTTTAAACATACTGGATTGTGTGTCTTTGTAGCCACAGGCTCCAAAGCATCTTGGATTGCATTTGTAACCATGTGTTCTTAAATATCCTGGATAGTATTGTTGGTCACATGTCCTTGAACATGTTGGATTGTGTTTTTGTAGCCACAGGCTCAAAAGCATTTTGGCAAGCATTTACGGTCACATGTTCTTCAACAAACTGGATTGTGTTATTATGTCCGCAGGTTCATAAGCAAAATGGCTCGTTTTTTTAACCCATAAAAGTTTATTAGTTTGCTATTTTTTTTTTTAATCATTATATATAATTTTCCAACACGGTTGCCAAAAATCGTAATTTTTGTTTTAAAAATTTCTTCAGAAATTTCCTCCTAATAAAATTTTTTTGTAAAGTAAGCATTTTTAACATCACATTTGTACTATAAAAATATAACATGGTATTAAAATTCATAAATACCAATCAAGTTTGGTAAAAAAAAATGTCAAAACATTATAAAAAAAATTGCTTATAATAATCACAAAAATCTACAAATATATTTTTATTATTAACAATTAAATTAAAAACATTATCACGACTGTACATTAGAAAAATACAACATATTAATGAGTAAGGTAAGGATATGATTTGTTTTCAATGCTGGAAATAGATCATCATGTATAATTTCCAAATAGAATACCAAAAGCCTTTTTTTTTTTTGTTGTTTGTATCTATGCTAACAGGATGGATCTGGTATAGGAACTATTTCATGATGATGGTTAAGAACATTTATTCGATTCTGTGGTAGAACATTTTGATGCACCTGATCCATTCTTACCACAGAAACCAGCACTACTTAAGCCAGTCTCTGTCAGTGCTTGTAGTTCCAAGTCAGTTATAATCTTGCACACTTTTAATTTTGCAATGGCCATCAGATGAGGTGGGAATGTCTTCACTGTGGCAGCCATGCTTTTGAAAAACATTTCAATAGGGTGTTCGATATTCGAATCTGAGGATTCCAGCTCCGTTCCAATTTCCCGCCTTTCGTTTGACGTTCCACAATCGAATTCTGGAGTCCTTTGTATGTGTGGTTGCTGAGTCACTGAGTGGCTGCTTTGTATATGTGGTTCGGTCACAACCTCGCACACAGTACTTGGTATAATATACCCATAATCACTATTATTTTCGTCTGTTGTATAGAGGGGGTCAGTTTTACTTTCTTCTTCAATGTCCATCTCAAGTTTTATTACTGGAGAAATGGTATTTATTACTGGAGATTTGGTGTTGGCTACGCCATTTGATGTGCTCGGTTTGGCATCGTCTAGTCTACTATTTGCACTACCTGGAAGCCAATTAGGATTTTGCAGGGGTACAGATTCAGATCTGTAATAAAAATGAATAATTAATGTTTAACTGTGATATAATATAGATTTTCGCTAATTAACATTTCGATGGTTTGTACCTACGAACTGAAAAATTATTGCAGAAAAATTCTGCGTCGAAAAAAATAATCATATGTTTACATCCATCCAAACATATGTAACCATGTTTCCATCCATTCATATGGTTACATTCATCCAATCATATGGTTACATCCATCCATCCATTCATATAGTTACATCCTTCCAATCATATAGTTACATCCATCCATTCATATGGTTACATACTTCCAATCATATGGTTACATCCATCCAATCACATGGTTACATCCATCCAAACATATGTAACCATCCATCCATTCCGTTACATCCATCCAAACATATGTAACCATCCATCCATCCATTCATATGGTTACATTCATCCAATCATATGGTTACATCCATCCATCCATTCTTATAGTTACATCCTTCCAATCATATAGTTACATCCTTCCATTGATATGGTTACATACTTCCAATCATATGGTTACATCCCTCCAATCACATGGTTACATCCATCCAAACATATGTAACCATCCATCCATTCATATGGCTACATCCATCCAAACATATGTTACCATCCATCCATCCATTCATATGGTTACATTCATCCAATCATATGGTTACATCCATCCATCCATTCATATAGTTACATCCTTCCAATCATATAGTTACATCCATCCATTCATATGGTTCCATAATTCCAATCATATAGTTACATCCATCCAATCACATAGTTACATCCATCCAAACATATGTAACCATCCATCCAATCATATGGTTACATTCATCCAATCATATGGTTACATCCCTCCAATCATATCTAACCATATATAATCATCCATCCAATCATATCTAGCCATATATAACTATCGATCCAATCATATGGTTATATCCAGCCAATCATATCTAACGGAAAGCGATCAACCAACGATCATTTTTAGTTCGATGTCCGAATTACAGCTATTACTACACCACATCACTATTTCTGTATTACACCACTGTAATACAAATTATTACTGTGTCTACAATTGATGCCCTTTTACATTTTTAAGAATGTGACTTTATAACTTTATATCTATCGACCACTGGTTCATCCCGAGTTGCATTTTTTGAAAGTCCTACTCACATGGATTTGTCGTTGGACTTGTTGTTCCCCGGAATATCGTAAATGGACTCGGCGAAATCCACGGTCATCTTGTTCCTTTTGGTCTCAGGGATGTAGTCCGGAAAAGAATCACGCACCACCCGCCACCTGTTCTTGCACTCGGCCACTGGAACGACAAACATGTTGGAGACACTACTACATATAACACACATGAAAAGACATCTTATTTTTAGCATTCCAGTTTAAAATTGAAACAATTGCTGGCGTACGTTTTTTTTTTGCAACATAATCTGACAACATATTAAAATATTTATCAAATTTATCCTTAGATGACAGTAAAATTCAATAAATAGTTCACTACAATGTAAAGGGGGTAGACGTTTAGGGAAACTACCCAGCATTTGCGTATCGTATGGGTGAAATCTCGGAAACTCCCACCAAGCTGCTGAATATCACAACGACATGGAGTCTCCTCTTCTATTGAAACAATAATAGTTGTTTGCAATGAATCTTTCATTGAATGAAAATTGACACGAAAAAGAGTAACTATATTTCTTTTATATCTGGACACGTATTTTTTCATTGAATGATACAGGGCGCACCCTTTGAGAACCACTGCATTAAACAAACCTGTATAGCTAAAAATAAAATTAAAATAAATAAATAATGATAATAATTGCAATTGTTTGTTCAAGTAAATTTTTTAGACTCCGGACATTTGCTTCTAAATTCCTTCATTAACAACAACAAAGCATTGTTTATGTTCGTATTCTATTATTAAGAAAAGTTTAAATTTATTGTTTTTTTTTCCCTTATCCCACTTGGTAGACAGCAATATCTAGATCAAGTCCAAGAACCCGTGTGGTCTCATAGAAGAAGGGTAAATGAGGGCAGCTTCTGTTATGATGGAGCACCCGTAAGTAGAAGTCTGACTTGGCTCCCTGACGCTGAAGAAGGAGGGCAGTGCCTTCCGGAAAGACTTTTAGGGGGCAACTACCCCTCATTTGCGTATCATATAAGAGAAACCCAGAAAATTCCACCAGGTAGCTGACTCACGAGGCAAGGTGCTGGACATCAGAACGCCATCGAGTCTCCTCGTTTTTTGAAACAGTGTCTACAATAAAACAGCCAGCGGATTGAATCTCAGCCCTCATGCTCACTAGAGGCACACGGTGCCACTGAGCCACGACTTGGGCAAAAGTATTGTTTATATTTGCATTATTATTTGACGGTATATACAAAATTGAAAAAAATAAATAATTTAAACCTTTATTTATGGTGTATACTGGATCAAAATTATTTTCAAGGGTTTGTTATTTTCTTCCATTTGTAAAGCATTAATACCAAATAATTTTTTTCTTGTTAAAGTGAACATGTTGCCTAATTAATGCCATTAGTAAAAGTGTTATAAACTAAATATTTGTAACTTTAAAATAATACTATTACACCACTTTTAACCTTTAAATAACTTTTGATAGGGTAACTATTGTAACTTAAAAGAGTCAAACTCATATTAATTGACTGCAAACCGATCAGCTTGTGTCTGTTTCAGACATTCAATTCAGACAATGTGACGCGATCGTCTAGACAAAACACTCCTGTCTCAAAGTGGAAATTGACGGTGAATAGAACGGGGGAGGGAGGGGGAGAGTGATTGAGCGGGGGAGGAAATGAAAACATTGGGAAAATGTACTCAACTGTTACTGAAGTGTTTTATTGATGTTTAATAGAATTTTGGGGAAATTTCTTGCGTTTTCAAAAAAGGGAGGCTTTGTCGCGAAAACTTATTATTAAAATCTAAATTTTTTTGATAAAAATCCTTTCTTTTAGGCCATAAAACCAAATGGCAATATATTAACAATGATAGAGAAAAATAATTTTATCTGATCTTAATGTAAATAAAATGAGAAACAAATGTATGCTTACGTAGAACCCCAAAATTAAAATTACAAAAATTACTTATTTTTAAAATCCAGATTATTTTTATGGAAATCTTTTTTTTTTTTTTATACCATGAAACAAAATGACAATATATCAACAATGATAAAGAAAAATACTTTTTCTAATTTTAATGTACATAATAAAATGAGAAAAGTATATGCTTATTTGTATTCTTCTTCTTCATTGGCGCAACAGCCCCATTGGTGGACCAAGGCCGTCTGCCTACTGGCAGATTTCGAGACAGGAGTTGTTTTCTGTCTACGGGGTAGGGTATGTTCTATAGTTATATTAGGCAGGAACCTACTGTTTAAAGTGGATTCCGACCAACCGCAAATAGCCATGGCACAATGGAGATTCGAACCCGAAGACTATGGTACCGAGCTCCAGTCATTCGGCCATCAGACCTCTTTTTATTATATTAGAAATAAAAAAATGTTTTTACAAGATAGAGTTGTCAACCCTACACCAAATTTCTACAGTCATATTAGAACGGGACAACGATTTAAAGTGGATGAACCTGGTGAACCTTGTTAACGCAGAATCTGCCTCATATCTGTCATTGAAGTGGCAGTTGACCTGCTTAAAGTGGCCAACATTTGAAACTAACAATGTTGCATTTGATCAATTTTGGGTACTTAAAATCTCAAATTCTTCAAATTGGCATATCAAATCAACAATCAAATTGGAAACAATAACAATTTAAAATATGTAAGCCTAAAATATTAAATTTGCACATTAAGAAATAAGAAAAAAAAAAAAAAAGGAAAAAAAAAAAAAAAAAAAAAAAAACTAGAATCATCAAAACTGTTCTAAATCTGAAAATAATTTAATAAGTTACTATAAATCATCAAATAACTAAATAATATATTCATTTAAAAATATTTTAAAGTATAATATTAAAAATAAATGGATACACTAGAAAAATAGTGAATTTTTTAAACACATGAAAAATGTTTGATAAAATACTATAAATAAAATAGCGTTACTCTTTAAACATTGATATCGGAGTATAAAAAATTAAAATTATTTAAGAAAAAGTAAAAATAAAAAAATTTATTTATTTCCCAAAGAATATTTTAATTTTTCATTAATTAGTATATAAAAATATTGTAATATAGCATAGAATAATGTGTTTAATATTTAACTTCTATTGAAACAGAAATAATGTATGTTCTAAAAATAATCACTATAAAATAAATGAACATTTAATTAGAAAAAAAAAACAATATATATATTTTTTAATTTTGTCAATTTTTAATTATTTAAAACATGACATAATGTATTAAACAATTTTTAAAAAAATCTAGAATTATATTGTTAATTATTTTAGTAAAAACCTGCTAAAAATTAAGCAATTTCTTTCATAGAGTAGTAACATAATAGAGCAGATCCCTTTAATTCTAAACGAACAAGTTGGGGGTTAACATCTCACGTCTCTTTCGTACTAGAATTGGCGCTTCATCGCCACTTGGCTCCTTTTCTCCGCGAGCAATTATTTCGAAAATGTAAACATATTAATCAAGTGATTCTGAAAATCCCAAAACATTCTTTTCTCAAATCATACATTTATATGACCATGTGCTTTACTAAAGATAAACAAATGCATATCTTTTGCCTTTTTATCTGGTATATCACAATCACTTAAAAATTAAAGTACTTAGTCAACGATATTTTATCAACAAACTTTTATATCAAAAAGTCAGGAAATTAATTTGCATTTTAATACCTTCAGTGTCAGCAAATCTTGATGGTGAATTTGAAATTTTTTTCGGACATTTCTGCTTGTTCTCCCCTTTTTTAACAATCGGAGGGAAAATTGAGGGTACAGCATCGCGTTTTAGCCATGTACCCCCAAATTTTTCTCTATCGAAGTTCTCCTCAGAGAAATGCTTGGAACATATTCTAGATGAAGCCGTGACTTTGAAATTTTCCCGCTTCATAGCACTTAACCATGCTTTTCTACGGTTTTCATCCCTAGGTATCTGAAATACACAATTACAACTTCAAAAAATGTTTTTAAAAAACAAAAATTGGAAGTATTTTTTAAATATTCGCAAAAATTAAGTTATTGTTGTTGCCTGGGATTGCATCAAATTAAATCGAATTGAAAAAAAAAAAAAAAAGTTTAAATTATTCAACATTTGATATAAATTTTGAATGAAAGTAATTTTTCTAAATCAATCTTCTTAAAAAAAAAAAAAAAAAAAAAAAAAATGTATATTTTTACTGTTATAAATATACCAATTAATCAGTAATATGAAATTAAAGGCAGATAAATTTTACCTCAAACATACTTAGCAAATTATGAAAAATTTACATAATTTCAAATATCGTAAATAATTTTATCTATATATATCGTAATATCGCAAAATATCGTAAATAATTTTATCTATTATTACAATATAATTTTATCTATTATTAAATATTTTAAAAAAAAAAAAATTTAATTTACATTCATTTACAGCCAAAAAAAAATAAATAAATAAATAAATAATTTCTTTTGAATATCGTACACGTTTTTCTCTATGCGCGCCAACATTGTTGCTAATAATCGCCAAGCTATCGTAGCATATGTTGAACTACAAAACCCAGCAATACATGCCTAAAATTAATTCTAAATGAGTTTAAATAAATAGATGAGCATTATAGATATTCACTTAAATGAAAAACATCTATCTAACAACTGGCTACGATAAGAATCGAATAAGAATTACCTCAGGCACAATAAAATCGCTTTCAAAACATTCTATTTTCATTCAATGCAACAAATGAACAAAACTTAATACGTACTTGTGAAAAGTATAAGGTCCTCCTTTCACAAATTTTTCAAAACAACCAGACACGGTGCAATAAACACTCATTCTTTCTTCTGTAAAAGCAAAATGGCAATGCTTTGACAGTGTGTAGTCGACGATCGTAGTCACGTGAGGAACATAATCACGTGAGGAGTATGGTTGCCAGTCAGCGACTATGGGAGTATGGTTGCCAGTTTTCTCCAACTAGCAAACTTGAAGAGCGCTCTATTATATTTACTACTCTATGATTTCTTGATAAAATAAATAAATAAATAATTTATTACACAACAAAATAAATAAATAAAAGGAATATTGAAAATAAACCAATTAGAAAACTTTAATTTTTTTTTTTCATAATCAATTATTTATTGCTAAAAAAATCGTTGAAAAAAAACTACAAAAAAAAAAAAAAAAATAATTAAAAAAATCGTTTTTTTTGCTGCTGAAAAAAATCAATCTATTAAAAAAATTGCTACTGAAAAATCGTTCTATTAAAAAAAATGGCTACTAATAAAAATCGTTTCATTAAAAAAACTACTAAAAAAATCGTTCTATTAAAAAAATTTGCTACTAAAAAAAAATTGTTTTATTAAAAGAAATTGCTAAAAAAGAATCGTTCTATTAAAAAAATTTGCTACTAAAAAAAAATCGTTTTATTAAAAAAAAAAATTGCTACTAAAAAGAATCGTATTAAAAAAATTGCTACTAAAATATCGTTAAAATCGTTCTGTAAAAAAAATCTGTCTAATTTTGAGTGTTCTTTCAGAACTTGTTCTGTTCTTTCAGAACACTCAAAATTAAAACCCATTAATTGATGGAAAATTCTAAATTTTCCTACACAGCCAATGCAGGAAAACGAATTACCGGATTTTCTGAATACATCTTTGTTACCTAAACCGTGTCTATTCTTGAAACGATCTATCCATCCACTTGAAGCAGTGAATTGTGGGATACCTAATTCTAAGGCCATCATCTTCGCTTGTTCCCTTATGATCACACTGTTAATTGGCAATTTATGTTCTTCCCTGTCAATCAACCAGTCCAGCAACTTTTCTTCCAAGTCCTGGTATGGTGAAGCCCTGGAGTTTTTCTTTTTCAAGGACGCCGAACCGCACTGGGCGATGGTCTTCAGTATGGCCTCTCGTTTAGCCAAAATAGTAGCCAAGGTCGAAGTAGGCAAATTGAATTTTGCCGCCAATTTAACTTTGGAATCATTCGGATATTTGGCCACTTCTGCGATGATGTCACCTTTCTCTTTCAGGCTCAGTACTTTTCGTTTGGGAAATCATTCTTTCAAAAGGGAAAAAGAACAAAAGAATTGATTCGAAGCCACACTCACATGACAGCTGCCGAACTGCTAAGTTTCGATCTAGCGTTTGTATAGTAGAAGTGAGAGGCGAACGTGTATTGGTGGGAGAGAAGACTGAAAAACCCGGATGAAAGAAGTGCGCATGACGGAACAAGCGAAGTACCCGGATTTTCGTCGAGCTGTTCGTTTTTGGCTGGTGAAACGACCGAGAGGTTAATGAACGTTAGATGCGGGATTTTAATCAATAGCGGATTCTTTTGAAGTAAAAATTTCGTGCATATTTGGCCGTTTAAAAATTAGTGATTTTCAACCTTTTTACATTTGAATACCATTACAAAAATATTGTAAATCTTCTAATTGTTTTTTAAACCCAAGGCCATCATTATTATTTTAACATATTAGTTAATTTACATATTTTATAAGAATATAGTGAAATTTAAGTTTGGTTTGTAGCTCTACGGTCATTTTGTGTACACTTTAGGGTTAATTAGACCGGGATCTACAGTTGAACGTGGATTCCGAACTACTAACAAACACCCATGCCACCACCAGGATTCGAATCTGTAGCCCATGGTACAAAAAACCAGAGCACTAGCTTATTGGCCATCAATTTAAGCACGATATATACATTTATTGTGATTTATAATAGAACTGGGGAGAAGGGGAAAGATATAATGTATTATTTATTTGCTTTCTAATTAAATCTAAATCAGTTTAAATAATCACTTAAGAACTTCTGTTAAACTTATTTGGAGGTAAGAAATCTATTTGAAAATATAATCACCTAACAGAATTTTTAAAAACCAGTTACAAGTGATAAAAAGTAAATAACTTAACAAAAAACATGAAAGTCTTATTATAGATAATATATTTTTTTTATTCTAATTAAATGAATAACACAGCTTTAAACAACGTCAAGGATTTTCTGAAAATAGATGAAAATTATTTTAGAAAATCTAGTCATCTTATATAAGCTGTAAAAATGAGCAGAAGATTATATTTTTAAAAAATGCGAGGTTTAAAATTTTGAGGTCAAATCATCTTTATACCTGTAACATGCCAAGCTTACAAAATGAAAAAAAGTATTAATAGTAAAATAATGGAAGAAGCTGAGTTTTATACTTTAATACAGGAAGAATTATATAAGGTAAGAAATTTAATTGCTATTATAAGTGAAATATTGATATTGTTGTGTAGGAAGTTTAAAATAAAAATGGTTTTTGTACATTTGTAGAGTAATTAAGGATATTATAATAATAACTTGTCATTAATTTGTATAGATAAAATGGTTGTAATAATAATTTGAAATTTATACCAAAAAAAAATAAATAAAAGAAAACGATGTTTTCTACAAGTTTGATAAAATATGTGTATAAAATATTATCAAGATTATTAAAAATTATTTTTATAACATAAATTGCTCTACTGCAAAGACATTAACTCTTTTATTATTAATATTATTAATTGATTGCGCTAATCGCAAAAAGTTAACGATTCGTATGTTTAAAAGATAAACAAAAAAATCAAATGTAAATTGCTTTTTGAAAATAAACAACAAGTATGTTTAAGTTAATGGTATTAATAATTAAAAAATTTTCCAATAATATTTACTATTTATTCACTTGGGTGCAAACATTTTCAGAACATTTTTAACAACCTTTCAAAACATTTTTTAATTCTATTTACAGATATTTTTTTTAGCGTTATCACACTCAATTAACACCCTAAACGAATATTTACAGAACTAAAATAAAAATTTTATAAAAGAATACAGATCTAACGATGAATAGAAACGCTCAGCTAAAAATCGTTTTCCAAGAATCGTACACGTACATCAACGAACAGCAACTTTTCTCTATTCACAACAACGTTTATTTTGAAATCAGTTGAAAAAAAAAGTTAATTTAGTAGCAACTGGTACAAAGAATGAGTCAATTGAATTGGAAAAAATTAAAAGGCAGCTGTTTTTTTACTTGTATCTGTCTGTGATTTCCTTGGCCGTTTGATTTTTATTTACTGACGTTGTCGCTTAAAATTTTTTTTTTTTTTTTTCTTTCTTTCATCGTTGACTAACAAGATTAACGTCTAGTCTGGAACTTTGAAAGGCCTTCATTTTAAATGAATTAGAAGTCTATTTGGAGATTTGAATGAATATCCTTTTGATTAAGAAATATAGAAAACCATAAATAAAAGAATGATTTGAAAAGAAGCAATATTGTTGAATGTCCGTTAAATTTTACCATACATGTCGAAAGATTCTTAGGATTAATTAACTGATTCCATTTTTTTATTTTTTTTTTATTTTAACTAAAAGTCCACATAAATAAAAACAAATACAACATACTTATTATTTTCAATTTTGCTTATATACGAATTTTAATAGAAAAATATCTTTAATCAACCTCAATTATTTTTAGATGCATCTAATAAAAATTTTAATTTGTTTTTTTTTTTTTTTTTTTTTTTTTTTATCATTTATTTAAGTACTCAACTTATTTGAAAACAAAAATTGATTGAAATGTATTAAATTTCTTTTTAAATCTAATTTCTATAGAATTTTTTTTTTTTTTTTTTTTTTTTTTTTGCAGTAAAATATTGTTTTCCCATAGTGCTTAAGACGAGATTTTTTTAAAAGATAAATTTTAATATGTTTTAAATAAATGAAAAGACAAAAAAAAATTCCATGAGGCTCTGATGTAATTCAAAAATAATTATTCTGAATCAGTTATTCAATAGAAAGTGACAATGTTGATGTTGTTGTTGTTGTTGTTATAATTATTATTATTATTATTATTAGTAGTAGTAGTAGTAGTAGTAGTATTTAATTTTAAAAGTGTGTATTTAGACGGAAATTAGGATGACCGAGTGATCTAGCCCTCGGTGCCACAGGTTTCGGGTTCGATTCTCGGCGGTGGCATGTATGTTTGTAGTAATTCGAATCCACGCTAAAATACTGCAAAAAGAAAAAGCATTGATTGCATGTTCTTACATTTGATACTTATTAAAATAAATTTCTGGACAAATAATTTAATTAAAAAAAAAAAAAGAATTTAAAAAACGTCCTAAATTTTTGAACAATTTACTATATCTTGTGTTATTTATCAATTTTTTTTTTATGTCTAAAGTTGAATCATTCCATTAATTTAATTCTTTATTTATTTCAGTTAAGGTTTTTTTGTCAATTTCCAAATTTAAAATCGGGTTTTCGAATAAATAGAAGTCAGTGACTTCTCTTTCAGAACAATTTTTGAAATCTGTCAAATGTGACTTAAAAATGGTTTTTATTGATTGATTCATTTTTTTTTCCCAATGCATTGTTGATTGTGTCATGTTGAGGTTAAAACCATTTTGAGTTCATATTTATGGTACATTGCATGCCCATATATTTACATTAAAGGGAAAAAAAATTGTTTTGTGCTGGCTACAAGCTGCTCAAACAATTAGAATACATAAACAAAATAAAAACACCTGTTACACACTTAATCACACGATTCATGGACTGTTCATTTAATTTTTCCATTTTAAATGACAATTACGAAAATAATCAAAAAATATTTAAGATTAATGCAAAAATTTTTCTCATGGTGTTTGGTTCCCTTTATTTTTTTTTTTTTTTTTCAGCATTACTGATGTTTTTATAAGTATCTGATTGTTTATTCAACGGATTGGAATAAAAATCTTCGAAACATTAATCATAAATTAAATTTAAAAAAATTTAATTTTTTAAATTATATAAATGATTTTTTATGATATTATTTTATATATTGTTATAACTTCTATAAAAACATTCACGTGTATATGGTGTTCATTATTTTCTATGTTTTCATTTGTGATATTCTATTAATCCAATTAAATTTATGATGTTAGTATTTTTTCCAAAAAAACTTGCAATAAAATGAATTTTTGTCACGCCATTTTTATTGTATTGAAAATATAATGTTTTTTATATAAGATATTTTTTTTTTTTGTACACAAGATTGTTGTTGTATAATATGTTTAAAAATTAGTTGTGATCCAGTAATAGATTGGATTGGATTTATTGAAAATAGATAAGATTGATTTATTGTAAAATGAATACCTTTAAAAGAAGGAATTGATTTTGATTAACATTAAAATTAGATTGGATAGATTATAACATGTTTAAACATATAAATACTATAAAATAAATTTTATTTTATGAGCTTTTAAAACAAATAAATAATTAAATATCTTTTTTTTTTTTTAATGACACGTACAAATCATAGAGTACTTATACATGAAAAGGTCTACGAACTTTGCCAAAGTACGAGGAGAACAAAATTATCAGTTATTAAAAATTAAAAAGCATTTTGATGTTTCCGATATATATCCTAACTTTTTTTTTATTTTTTATTCTTAATGCGAGTTATAGTCAAAGACACCAACAACAACATTCAATAAAATGAATTTTTTTAAAGCCATTTTCATTATATATTTTTGTATACGGTACAAGATTGTACACGGTACAAAAAAAATTACACAGTATTGTACTTCGTACACAGTACAAGATTGTTGTTTTATAATGTGTTTAAAAATTGATTTTGATCTTTTAAAAGAATTTCTTTTTGATTAACATCATAACTAGATTGGATAGATTATAACATTTTAAACATATAGCTACTATTTCATAAAAAAAAAAGTCTTGTGTCATTCTTTTTTTTTTTTTTTTGGAAGGATAAATTTTATGCTTCTAAAACAAACAAATAATAAAATATCATCTTTTTACGGCACGTACAAATCATGGAGTACTTATACATGGAAAAAGGTCTACGAACTTTGGCAAGAACAAAATTATCAGTTATTAAAAATTAAAAAAGCTTTTTGATGTTTCCGATATATATCCTAACTTCTTTTTTTTATTCTTAATGCGAATTATGGTCAAAGACACCAACAACAAAACGAAGATCGGTTAGTTCCTCCAGCTCGAAAACGGATGATCGGTTACTTCGGCCGAGTTGTTAAATGATAAAAACATATCTTCCAAATGAACCAAGCAGTTCCTGAGCTAGGATAATGGCCCCATCAAAAGAGTCTTGCGGCATACTGGATATAAAGTAAGAAAAAATAAATAAATAAAAAAGACGAATGTAAACACAACACTGAAGAGAAGTGTTCGAAACGAAAGAATGGAAAAAATAAATAAAAAAGCAGCCCGGCATGAAGAACTGGTTCTTTTTTTTTTTTTAACGAGTTCGAACCTGAGTTCGGATTGGCTGAGTCTTTGTTGCTATGGGACCTCTCGGAAGCTCCAGTTCATCTTGTAAGAATATCTGCTTTAATGTTATCTTGAGTTCTCTTCTTAAATAGCACTTGAAACTTGTCTAAACCGGCTCTGGACAGGAATAGGTATTAAAATGTTGAGTAATAAAGATAATTGTTGACTAGGGACTTGAAAACGTTCATAACTGAACTAGCTACTATTCTCATAACATTTTTTTTTTTTTTCCTATCCATTGTGTTGTTTAGGTCTGTACGGGCAACCAGTTATTTCTTAATGTTATACATGTAATCAAAATGAACCTAGATGTAATAATTATAAAAGAATAAATAAATAAAAAAGAAATTACATTACGTATTCTTAGTCATATAAGTATACATTATTTGTTTGTGTATATTTTGATATCATCAAAATGACTAGCTTGAAGAATTTGTTATTATTTCAATAAAGAATTCAACTTTTTTAAAGCCTAATTTGAAAAAAAAAAATAATAATAATAATTTTCATAACTTTTATTAACAGTTGTCATTTGGGGGAACTTTTGGAAGAAATTCAGCATTATTTCATGTATAGTAGTTTATATTTTATATAATCAATAAATGGTTACAAATTATAATTATTGTTATTTTTAATTTAAAGTTTGTATCAATCTTTTCTTTCTTTTCATATGTATATTTAGATATATTAAAAGAAAAGAATTTTGTTTTTGTTCTATAAGAATGTTTAAGCAAACTTTTTTGACACACTGAAATAAATACAAAAAAAAAAAAAAGGGGGGGGATTACATTATATATTTTTAGTTATATATGTATATATTACTTGTTTGTATATATTTCGATATCATCAAAATGATTAGCTTGAAGAATTTGTTATTATTTGAATAAAGAATTCATTTTTTTCTAAGCCTAATTTGAAAAAAATACTAATTTTCATAACTTTTTTACAGTTGGCATTTGGTATAATTTTTTGAAGAAAATACAGCATTATTATGTATAGTAGTTTATATATTATATAATCAATAAATGGTTACAAATTATAATTATTATTATTTTTAATTTAAAGTTTTTTTTTTTGTATCAAACTTTCTTTAATAACTTGGGGGATTACTTTTCATATGTATATATTACTTAGATATATTAAAAGAAAATAATTTTTTTTTTTTTTTTGTACTAATTCTATAAGAATGTCTAAGCACAAATTATAATAATTATTATTTTTAATTTGACTTTCAATGTAATTTAACTACAAAAAAAAAAATTTAGGGGGGGGATTACATAACGTATTCTTAGTTATATATGTATATATTACTTATTTGTGTATACTTCTATATCATCAAATGACTAGATTGAAGAATTTGTTATGATTTGAATAAAGAATTCACCTTTTTTCTAAGCCTAATTTGAAAAAAAATTTTAATGTTCATAACTTTTTTATCAGTTGGTGTTTGGGAAATTTTTAGGAAAAAAGTCAGCATTATTTATATAGTTGTTTATATATTATGTAATCAATATATGTTTATAAAATATAATAATTATTTCTTTTTAAATTTAAAGTTTGTTTTGGCATTTGGGATAATTTTTAGGAAGAAAATCAGCATTATTATCTTTATAGTAGTTTATATATTATGTATCAATAAATGCTTACAAATTATAGTTATTATTATTATTTTTTTTTTAATTTAAAGTTATATTAATCTTTATGTACATTTAGATATATTAAAAGAAAAGATTTTTTTTTTTTTTTTTTTTTTTTTTCTCCATAAGAATGTTTAAACACTTTTTTTGATAAATGTTGTTTAAATTTGGAAGAATATTGAAAAAGAATTTTGAAAGAAACAAATTATAGAAAAAAGTTATTGTTTGAATCTTACTGCAATAACATCACACAACATTATATTTTTTATTTTATTTAATCTGAATAATTCTTTTTCTTTTTTTTTTTTTTTTTACTCTTATTCAATTTTACGAAACTGTTTTCTGTACAGTCATAGTTAATGTCTACAATGAATGAAGGGCAAAGTTATCATGCATTCAGTATAAGTCACTATTGTTGAATATAAACATTGAGTAAGAAAACTTACTCAATATTATAAACATAAATATTTAATTTGTGTTGTGATGTAAAAATAAATTAAATTAATTAGACTCAAATGATTTTCTTGGAATCAGAATACAATGGAAAATTTTTTTGTTTTCTTCATTAAAATAAATTCAAAACTCGATTAAAATCTTTAAAACAAAAATCGAAAGAAAGAAAATTCTAAAATTTACCAAGACCAAGAATTATTATTATTATGAAGAATTATTATTATTGTGAATTATTATGAAAAAGACCAAGAATTATTATGAAAATATAAACGCATAGAATAAAAAAAAAAAGGTTTTATCTTTTAAAATACATAAATTTAATTTTCACAACAACTCATCAGTCTCAAAAGTAAGAACTTATTTCGATTATCTAAAAACTAATACGCTGTTTTCCAAGATTTTTTTTTAAATTTTTTATTATGTGATTTAAGTCATGGTGAAAAGCAAAAGATCAGATGTATTTACTATCACCAAATATACGATAGTAAGCAAAATAATATGCCTTCCATCTGCTTTTTGATTCTCATCATGTATTTTATGGGATAAAAAAAAAGTGTATATTTCTTTTTTTTCAAACTGCTTATCATCCTACACTGATTCATCACTGCGCAAGCGCAGTAGGTGCTTGACAAATGCAGTCGAGAACAAGTTAGACGTCATAGAATCATGAATATTACAAAAATTTGAAATGATAAAAATAATAAAGTTTTTCAAAAGACGTAAGAAAGATAAATTTAACGTTTTTCAATACAATAAATATAAATATACCAAGATCATATGGTATATGATATGAAAGATGAGATATCAAACCAATAGTGGCCATTTTGAAATAAAATACATTTTGTCAAGAAATTAAAATTGTGAAAACCTTTCCAATCTATTTAACTATCTGCCACAAAATGTACATAATTTCAATAATGCAATTAAGCTTTATACTAAATATACATATATATATATTTTATTTATAATAATATCAAAATAATATGGTACATAACTTAAAAGCTGAGATAGCAAATGTTGGCCATTTTGACATAAATACATTTGATCAAGAAATTAAAATTGTGAAAAACCTTTTCTATCTATTTAACTATTTGCAAGAAAATGTACATAATTTAAACAATGTATTTAAGCTTTTACAATAAAAATACATATACATACATTTATATATATATATTTATTTATTTATAATAATATCAAGATTATACTGTACATAATTTGAAAGCTGAGATATCAAATTAATGTTGGCCATTTTGAAATTACATTTTAGCCCAAAATTAAAACTGTAAATAAACTTTTAACTATTTAACTACTTATTTGCAACAAAATGTACATAATTTAAACAATGTATTTAAGCTTTACAATAAAAATACATATACATACATTTATATATATATATTTGTTTATTTACAATAATATCAAGATCATACTGTACATAATTTGAAAGCTGAGATATCAAATTAATGTTGGCCATTTTGAAATTGCATTTTAGCCCAAAATTAAAACTGTAAATAACCTTTTTTTTTTATCTATTTAACTACTTATTTGCAACAAAATGTACATAATTTAAACACTGTATTTAAGCTTTACAATAAACATAAACAAACATATATATATTTATTTATTTATGATAATCAAGTAAAATTTGAATAATTAGTTAACATCGCTTTTGATTTATGAAATTAAAATATCATTGATCATCATTATTATATTATTTAAAATTCTAATTTTTGTAAGACATTATTAGCCATCTGTTAGCCAGTTTACCATAGCGCATGCGCAGTAGATACTTTTCAAAAAATGGTCGAGAACAAGTAATGTAATTTAAATAATGATGGGATTTGATTTCCAACTTTTAGTTTAATTATGTGTTTTTAAAGATAAAGAATGGTATTTTATCCAATGAAAATATTCAGTCAAACATCCTTTTAAATGTAATAAATCACCATATTTGACATGATAATTTTTTTTAATAATGGTTTTATGGTAAAAGAGAGTTGATAATTTTCGTAATTTTTCCATGAATTACTTTTTTTACGTCAAAAAGAGTTGATAGAAGACATTATAGGTGAATAATTTATCATTTAAAAGATTATTTTTATGTTCATAGGAAATAAAACTAATCTTTATGTTGTGCACTATAAAAAAAATTCTTTTTATTATTATTTTTTATGGATAAATGTGAATGAAAAGTTGTAAAACCTGTTCTTGTTTCAACAAGAAAAATATGAGAAAAAAAAAAATTATTACCTGAACTGCTGTATTTTCAGTCATGGAGGTTTTATTATTTTTAAAAACAAATCAATATTCCAACTGAAAATTGGTATACTAAGTTTTAAGAACATCTTTTTTTAAATTAATTAATTGAATGCAATGATTTTATTACTGTAATGTGGATAGTGATTCATAAAAAAATAATAAATAATAGTTTCAAATAATGATTCATAAAAACAATGTATGCATTTGAAATGAATGTGAAGTTGTACAACCTATTCTTGTTTCAACAAAAATAATACAAGAAAAAAAAAATTGTTACCTTTTGGATGGAGGTTTTATTATTTTTAAAAAACAAATTAATATTCCAACTGAAGATTGGTACACTAAATTTTAAGGACTACTTTCTTTTTAATTAATTAATTAAATGCAATGATATTACTGTAATGTGGATAGTGATTCATAAAAATAATAAATAGTAGTTTCTAATAATGATTCATAAAAACAAAAAAAAAGTGTTGTTTTTTTTTTTCATTCGAATAGCCAACCGAACGAATTGCTGAATTAGTGATGACCATTTTCTGATTAGGTGACTCATGGTAGATTTATAAATTCAAAATAAGCATATGTCATTTGTTGTCCTTGTGACGATGATGATTGTAATTTTTTTTTTTTTTTTGAATAGAAGGAAACATGTTATGTATGTCCGGGATAGCAAGAGATTGATTAAATTTCGTTTTTCTGAAATGATGAAATTTGTCGTATATATGAAATTGTATCTAAAATTCTCAAATTTCTATCGAATAATCTAGGGAAAATCAAACTGATTAATTACTTATTATATACGATTTTATATACATTTATTATTTTATATTATTTATTATATACGATATTATATTATGTACATTATATACGATAATAAAAAAAGTTTTTATTTAAAAAAAAACTCTTTTATAGACATCACAATTATAAACTTCTTTTCTTATATATACTATTTATGTAGTATATTACAAACAACCCACTGATGGTTGGTGAATAGGAGAGCATTACCTTCCGTGAGGTCTTTTAGGGATCACTCCACTTATGATATGGGGAGATAACCCGGAAAACTCCCACCAGATAACGTAAGATGCAGATGCATAGGGATCTAAATCTCCATGTTTTTGAAAGCTAAAATAATTTATAATGTGAATAGAAATAATTTATATTGAATTAAATAATATTAATTTTTATTTAATTAATAATAAATAACAATTATAACTGATTGGATATCTGATAAATTTGGAATAACTGATATAACTGATAACTTATAACTGATAAAATTGAAAAAAAAAATTATAAATTTTGAATTGATAAATTTTTAATTATTATTTATTGATAATAACTTATTATATTTGAAAAGTTGCATTTTAACAAAGTACATCGAAGGATAAGTTATTTATTTTTTTAAATGATACTAAAATTCAATGTTACATTGAAAATTATGGAGCCTGATGGCCGGGTGACTAGCGCTCTGGTTAGTTTAGAGTAGGTTAATGATATTTTGAAAAACAATAAGTAATTTAACTTTAATTAACACATAGATTTTTCTTGTGTAATGCCATACAGACTGTTTCCCAAAAACCATTACTACATCTAGACCTAAAAACCATTTTCTTTAATAAACCACAGTATAATAAATGTTTATTTTTGTTTTGTTTATCAATGACTTCTCTTTATAATGGTTTAAAGACATTTTAAAAACAATAAGAAATTTAACGTTAATCAGTACATAGATTTCCTTGTGCAATGACATACAAACTGTTTCCCAAAACCCATTACTACATATAGACCTAAACCATTTTCTCTTATAAACCACAGTATAATAAATGTATTTTGTTTATCAATGACTTCTTTTTATAATGGATTAAAAAGATATTTTAAAAAAAAAATAAGTAATTTAACTTTAATTAATACATAAATTTCCTTATGCAATGCCATACAGACTATTTCCCAAAAAACATTACTACATCTGAACCTAAACCATTTTCTCTTATAAACCAAAGTATAATAAATGTATTTTTTTTTTTTTTTTTTGTTTATCAATGACTTCTTTTATAATGGTTTAAAGATATTTTAAAAAACAATAAAAGATTTAATACAGATTTCCTTGTGTAATGCCATACAAACTATTTCCCCAAAACCATTACTACATCCAGACCTAAACCATTTTCTCTAATAAATCAAAGAATAATAAATTATTGTTTTATTTTGTTTATCAATGACTTCTTTTATAATGCTTTAAAGATAGTTTAAAAAACAATAAGTAATTTAGCTTTAATTAATGCATAGATTTCCTTGTGTGATGCCATACAAACTGTTTCCCAAAAACATTTAGACCTAAACCATTTTCCTAATAACCCAAAGTATAATAAATGTTTTTTTTTTTTTTTTTTTTTTATCAATGACTTCTTTTTATAGTGGCTTAAAGATATTTTAAAAAACAATAAGTAATTTAACTTTAATTAATACAGATTTCCTTGTGTAATGCCATACAAACTATTTTCCAAAACCATTACTACATCTAGACATTTTCTCTAATAAAAACCAAACCAATAAATGTTTTTTTGTCAATGACTAAACAACCACAAATTCTTACGAAAACTAATGTGCCAAATACTTTTTCTTCCTCTTTCTCTGAAGACGAATCTGTTTGGCAGACAACATGATGAATCATGTCTACCCGAAACGGAAGCCAACAGACTGATCGATCGCGCCTAATGTCGCCAACTGCAAACGATTTTCAAACGGTCAAGGTTCAATACAGAACTTTTATTTTCTTTTACAAGAATGGAAAAAAGAATGATTAAACTTTATTCTCACAAGAAAATGAAACTGGACATTTTTATTCAACAAGCTGAATGATAACATAGTGAAAGATTGATGGTTAAGAACGTCTACAAATAACGAATTTCGTTTTTGGAGAAGGACAACGAAAAAAAAAAAAAAAAATGACAATATGCTTCTACTAGATCACGAGATATTTATCTCTTAGAAAAAGGAAAATTTACGGTCTCTCATGTCTATGAGAAGACATCCCAAAGAAATTCGTTAAAGGAATCGTTGGTACCAAAATAGAACAGGTCTCTCTTTCCTAAGTAGTTTTATGTGGCTGGTGCCAGTAGTAAAGTGCGGTATAAAACTCGCAGAAAGCTATATTCTGGGGCATAAAAAGACTTTTACAGTACTGGTACAATGATGTATTTTCTAGGGGGAAGAATATATGGTAAATTTATCGTTTCGCCAGTACTGCCCTACGGTAATGTATCTGAAGTAGAAACCACAAATGAATTTTTGTCTGTAATTTTTGCAAAGATGGTTTTAGGGCGTTAGGTTTTGTGGCATCTTTTCAAGGTCAAGGAAAAATATGTCTACCCTATGGTTAGAAAAAGTTAAGTTACAGTCGCAGTTACATACACTAAAATACCTGTGTTTAAAAACGAATTTTAAATCCATTACTAAACCATTTTTAGAAAGTTCTTTTATTAGGCCTAGACATTTTAAGAAATTTTGATGTGCCTGTGCCTTGTAATAGTTATAGTACGTTAAGAAAAATATTGTTAAGGTTCGTTTGGTTTTGTTGAAATAATGTTTTGATTTTTTTTATTATTATGAAGACAGAACAAAATTAAATAATGAAAACATTTGTCACTTGAGTAGCATCTGCTTTTTAAAGAACTGTATCCATTCGTAACTGACAACAAATTAATATCATAACATTTTCCTGCACAATAATGCAATATATGTTTTTTTAATTTTTATTTCACTGTTTTTCAAATAAAAATTATTTCTATCCAAGACAAAAAGGTAATTAAAAATCTTAAAAATACTTTTTTTTTTTAAAATTAAAATTAGAAAAAGTATTATTCAATATTTAAAAATGCTACATAATAATTTAATTATAATTTTCTTTTAATGAACAAAATTCCATAACTTCAACAGTTATATTCCAAATCATGATCTTTTTTAAAAATAATATATTTAATATAAAAACAAATTTTGAATAAATTTACACATTTTCTATTGTTCATTAAACAACAGAATTCCATTTTTTAAAATTTTTATCTCATTGTTTTTAAATAAAAATTCTTTTAATCCAAAAAAAAAGTCATTAAAAGTATTAAAAAATTCCATTTTTAATTGTTTAACACGACTTTTTTTAAAATTAAAATTAAAACAAGTATTATTCAATATTAAAAATGCTGTTTTAATTAAAAATTATAATTTTCTTTTAATTTCCATAATTTGCTCAGTCACATTTTAAATCATAATTTTAATATAAAATAATAGTTTTAATATGAAACACATTTTGAATAAAGTAATGCATGTACTATTGTTAATAAACATCAGAATTTCATTTTTTAAATTTTTTATCTCACTAGTTTTCAAATAAAAATTCTTTGTATCTAAAAAAAAAAAAAAAAGTTGTTAAAATTCTTAAAAATTCCATTTTTAATTGTTTTTTACGACTTTTTTTATCGTACATAAATAATAGACTAAAATAAACAATAGAATAATTATTTTAGAAGTTGATTTTTTTACCCTAAATCGTAAAGGTATAATTTTTCTGTATAAATGATAAAATTTTTCTGTTTTTAACAAATGTTTTTAAATTGGTTCATAAGTTACAATAATTATATTTCTTAAACATTTTTTCACATTTTTCTTATATTCTTTTTTTTATTGGCTCAAAGAATATTCGGCCCTACTGGCAGATTTCGATATTTAATTGTTCTTTCTACGAGGTAGGATAGTCAACCCTTTTACAACTTTTCATATTTATTTACCTTTTTTGGATTCAACTATTCATAGCAACTCTAACTCGAAGACTTATGAACATTTGTTTGATTTTATTATATCGGAAATAAAAAAAAATTTAAATAAAAATAATAATATTCGTAAAAAAAAATTTATTGTTATAGTATTTTCTGCTTTGATTTTTAAATTTTTTACTAAGAAAATAATATGTTAATAAAATTTTTTTTTAATGATAAAAAATGATTAATTTATTTTCTTAATAATTAATATTTATAATCATATGATCAAATAATGGATAAAATTATTATTATGATATCATTTAAAAATACAAATAAAATATATTATTTATTTCAAAACTGCAAAATTTATTTGATTCTATTTCATCCTCATGTTTTAAGGTTTTTAAGTCTTTAAATTAAATTAAAGGAAAATACATTGGATTTTATTATTATCATTCCTGAAATTTGATTTCTAAGCCATATCCATAGATAATTATTGATATGTTATATATATTATTTTTATTTTTTTAGATTTTTTAGGTTTTATGTGGTTCAGAAATGTTTTTAGAGGTTAAATAGTGATTATTTCAATTTTAATCAATCTGTTAAAAGTTATTGATTTTTGATTTTGTATTGATTTTTGTAATTGTGATTTTGTATTGATTTTTTTTAATTAACTAGTAATCAGTATGGGTTTTTTTTTCCGTCCTAACACAATGGTAATCATAATTTTTGATGTAATTGGCGATAATAATAGTCTTATTATTTTTGATAAGCAACGTATTAAATAAATGAATGCATCGAACGATAATTCACAATGATTTGATAAAACCTTGACACACGTAAAATAAAATGAAATTTTATTTCGTCCTTGATCCTTTAAAAAGTTCAAAAGAGTGTTTTGTCATTTTTATTAACAGCATGAAAGATATAGGAAATTTTCAATTAGGATTGTTCATTATTTTTGTATCAAAGACGCATATGAAGAACATTCATTGTGATGTATTTATAAACATATTCTGATTGAAAAAATGTAATCATAAATTTGTGGAAAACTATTGAAAAAAAATGAATAGTTGTATTCTAAGTATGATGCTTTTTTTTTTTTTTTTCATAAAAAACTGTTTGCGTTAATAATTAAATTTTTTAAAGTAAAATATATCAGTTTAATAAACAATGTTTCATTAGTAAAAAAAAAAGATATTATAACATTTAACAAGTATTTATGCAACAAAGATTTTATAAGGGTCTGAAGGCCGAGTGACTAGCCTCGGTTCCGCAGGTTTCGGGTTCGAGTCCCGGCTGTGCCATAGATGCTTATAGTGGTTCGGAATCCACTTTACACCATAAGTCCCGGTTTAATATGACTACTTACTACTACTACACCACACCAAATCACTGTGCCTAGGGCCGAGTTGCCCTTTTACAGTTTGAAATGATGTGGGTGAGAAGATGTCTGATTGGACTCTGTGACTCTCTACGGTCATATGACACAGGAACCTACGGCTTAAAGTGGATTCCGAACCGCTACAATCATCCATGGCACCGCCGGGATGCGAACCCGAAACCTGTGGTACCGAATGCCAGAGCTAGCCACTCTATTTAATATGAATGTAGTGCGTTGGGCTTAGGGCTGACAACCCTACCCCGTAAAAAAAAAGTAACATTGTCCTGTCTCGAAATCTGTCAGTAGGTAGACGGCCCAAGGACTACCATGTAGTCGTTGCGCCATTAGAGAAAGTGTGTAATAAATTCCAAATTTAAATATTTTTAATATTTTTTTGTGAACATTTCTGAATGCATGACTTTATTTGCGCTTCTTTTTAAAGAACATGCTATTAAATTTATATTTTAAAAATCGTTTCTGAAAACGTTAGAATTATAAATCCTTTCTAATATATACATTTTAAAAAACTATTATCTAAAGTCCTTTAGTTCATTTCTTTATTCAACAGTGAAAATCAATTATTTCAAGTTATTTTATAAACATAAATAAAGACAAACGTTAAAATTTCATAAATAAAGAAAGACAAACGATTTTTGAATATAAAGACAAACGATAAGAAATTTCATAAAGACAAACGATTTTTTAAATTAATTTTTTAATTCCTTAAAGACAAAACGATTTTAATCTATGAACGATTCAAAAGACGAAAGGTATATTTATCGATTTTGAAAATTTTTAATTGAAAACTTCATTCAACAACAGTCTTTACCTTTTTTTCTTTTTATTATTATTATTTATGAAAAATTTCTCAGAAATTTCATAAATAAAGAAAGACAAACGATTTTTTAAATTTATTTTTAATGAATCTATCAATGATTCAAAAGACAAAAGGTATAATTTATCGATTTTGAAAATTTTAATTGAAAACTTCATTCAACAACAATCTTTACCTTTTTTCTTTTTTTTATTATTATTATTTACGAAAAATTTCTTATCGAATTTTTTCTCTGATAAATCAATCTAAGGCACGCATTTTGCATGCGTAGGAAGGCACATTAGCGTTTATGTATATATGATTCCATTAAATCATTCAGATAGAAGATAATTCGTGCATGACGTCACAGATGACGCAAAACTAAAGTGGGTGCAGCTTTTTTTTTTTTCCCTTGAGTTTCTTCTAAAAACGTAGTACAATAACTCTAGGACACAAGTGTTTGCGTTTTAACTGTTGACAGAAGAAGATTAGGTTCTGTAGTTGATATAAGAGGATTTGCTTTTTTACTTTAAAAAGGGGAAAAGTTTAATTTAGAGTTTTTCTTCTTCTTTGTCTTAAAATATTTTTAATTTAGTTGGAAAAAGAAAATTTTAAATTCATATTATCTTTTTATAGTTTGGATTTTATTATCAATGGATGAAAAAAATATATATATTTTTAACTTTTTTTTTTTTTTTTTTATTGTATTTGTTATGTGTTCAACAAAAAGTATATAATTTTTTTTAAATTTATTAAAATTTTTATTTGGTATTTAAGAATTGAATTAATTTGAATTATTAAAAGAAATTTCTATTTTAATTTTTTAACAATTAAGTAACTAACAAGAGAACAAAAAAATTGTATTGCTTTTTAATTCTTATATTTATTCATTTTTATCAAATACCTGAAAAATAATAATACGTTTCGGGTTCGAATCCCGGAGATGCCATGGATGTTTGTAGTGCTTCGTAATCCTCTTTAAACCATAGGTCGCGGTCCAATATAGTTGTTGAGCTTAGGGCTAACAACCTTACCCCGTAAAAAGTCAGTATCACAAACACAAATAAACAATTGCAATTCTTTCTTTAGCTGTAAAGGTTTGTTTTTAATGCAGTTGTTCGCAAAGGGTGCGCCCCTGTGGCATTCCAGAAAATACGTGTTCAGATATAAAAAGAAATATAGTTATTTTTTTTCAAAGGTAGCTTTCATTACAAACAACTATTACTGTTTCAAAAACGAGGAGACTCGATGACGTTTGTGACGCTCAGCATCTTGCCTCGTTAATCACACTACCTGTCGGCAATTTTCCGAGTTTCCTCCCATACAATACGCAAATGCGAGGTAGTTTCCCCTAAAAGTCCTACCGGAAGGCACTGCCCTTTGCTTCAGCGACACGGAGCCAAATCAGACTTTCACCAACTGGTGCTCCATCCCAATAGAAGCTGCCCCCGTTCCCTCCATCCTTCCATGAGACCTCATAGGTTCTTGGACTTGATCTAGATATTGCTGTCGACTAAGTTGGATAAGAAACAACAGTATTGCGTTATATTATAAATATTTAGAAATTTTTCATTTTCTTCAACAATTGTAATGTGGCCTCGTGACTAATTAGCTAGTACTCTGGCCTTTGATACTTCAGGCTTCAGGTTCGAATCCTGACGGCGGCATGGATGCTTGCTAGTGGTTCGGAATCCACTTTAAGCCGTAGGTCCCAGTCTCATATGACCATAGAACGTCACAGTGCCCAATCAGACTTCTCACCGACATCATTCCCAAAATGTAAAGGAGCAACTCAACTCTAGGCACAGAGATGTGGTGCAGTAGTAGTAGTAGTGGTTTTGAATCCACTTTAAACTCTAGATCCCAGTCTATTTAGCCCTCGTGTGCACAAGATGACAGTAGAGCGACAAACCAAACCAATCGACAATTGTATTTTTACTATAAATCGTGGCTTTAAAAAATTATCTTACTCATAACTATTAATTTATTTTTTTGCACTTAACTTATTTATTTAATTTTGTTTATGTAGTAAATAATAACAATATATATTTAATAATCGGGCCACAGGTTCCGGGTTCGAGTGCCGGCGGGGCTATGGATGTTTTTATTGGTTGGAATCCACTTTAAACCATAGGTCTCGGTCTAACATGATCGTAGAGCGGCACTGCGGGGGTATTGTTACTCCGCGTCCGTAGCTTATCTTCAAGCTACACGTTTCCCCCAGGTAGTGCTAAATGAGTAACTGCGATGCAGCCTTTGCTTATGGCATAAAGATTAACTGTCCTCTGTATTACAAGCTGCAATATAACAACATATATAGTAAATATAAATAACATCATTTAATAATCAATTAATGCTTTATGTTAAGAGAATAATATTTGAAAATAAAATTAAGTCCTATATGTTTCTATGCTAAACGAAGGAAATAAATAATTTGACCTTATTTTATAGGGTAGTATTTGCCAAATAGAAATCTTTCACGCACAAAATTTTTATCCACTTTTTACGATGCCTGCACATAAAATAATTCTTGGTAAAAAAAAAAAAAAAAAAAAAAACTTACGTGCGAATTTTGCTCCTTCACTGACACTTCGCACCCAAAGGTGCCTCAAACAGAGAGAGATAGAGAAAAAAAAAACTCCACCATAAATAATCAAACACGGTCAAGTACCCTGTATCCCAGCCTTTTTTTTGCCGGAGGAAAATCCGGTCGAACTGCTCAAGATTGACTGTAACCGTCGGAACCTTTGGCGCCGATAGGGTGTGTGTACCACATAACGCAGCCCCTACAGAGCAAAGATCTGCCCCAAAAGTGTCACGAAGGGGCCCCAAAAATAGGGCCGGATTTAGATGAAAAGAAGCACCCTAGGCTATTTCACTTATGAGGCCCTTTCACCTCCCATTTTTAAGTTTGTAAATTACTTATTATGTTTGTTTATTAGTCATATGTGCATAATTTCTCCTTATTTTTTTTATTCAGTGTTTACTGTTTTTAGAATAGTGTCATTCTAATTTTGCTAACAAGTTGAATGTAGGCACCTCTTGATCTTGAGGCCCTAGGCTGAAGCCTAGTCAGCCTATAGGAAAATCCGGCCCTGATTTAACTAATTGTTTAAATTATGTACATTTTGTAGAAGATAGTTAAATAGATGGAAAAGGCTTTTCACAATAATAATTTCTTGATAAAATGCATTTATTTTCAAAATGGCCAACATAGGTTTCTCAATCATATCTAGGATCAATCATAATAGGATCATATCTCAACTTTCTTCATCAACTATGTACCGTATGATTTTTGTATTATTATAAATAAATAAATAAATATATGTATATTTCTATTTATTGTAATTAAATACATTGTTTAAATTATGTACATTTTGTAGCAGACCTCCATTTCACCTCCCAATTTTTAGTTTGTAAATTACACGAAAAATAATAAAATACATTCATTACTGTGATATATATATCAATATGTTAAATGATACATGTTGTGATTACTAATCTTTATAAAAAATGTGGCACGGATAATAAATTAAAAAAAAGGCGAGAACACTTATTAGGACATTTATTCTCAGCACCCTATAGAGTACTTGTAACAATAACTCATCAAACATAACACACAATAATTACTAATTATTGTCCATAAATAAAGTTTAGAACTTACCCAGAATTCCGCGAAATGAAAATATTGTCACAAAACATTTTTCAATTGTCTATAAATACTTCACTAAAGTATTGAACCTATTGAACTCAAAAGGAGAGAATCAAATCATCGTGTACGCAATCCTAAAATAAGAATCTTTTCTAATAACATTAACACGTATTTCATATTATCGAAGTAATACGAATATAACCGAATGTCGGGATATCAATAGGTCTGTTCATTTGTCTATTCCAATCTACACTTCATTTCTGCAAGAACAAACCAGAGCTTAGTAGCATAAGAGACGTCAATATTTGCCATAGCAATCAGTGAACGTATGAACTGTACTTTGGTGCTATCTAGTATATACAAACGAACAGACTCAATGAGCCGAACGCATTGATCTTAACCAGGGGTCTCCAAACTTTCTAGCCTTAGGGCCATACTGTGTACTCCAGTAAGTACCAAGGGTCAAAACCGTTTTAATTTTTCTGCCATTTTAAATCTCTTTTAATAATTAGTACAATTAACTACAAACTATTGTCGGTGAAAAATCACAATTACATAAATATCATGAGTATTTTTTTTTACAAGTGGATACCCTGCGGTTTCATTCGCGTTAATTTAGCTTTTCCATTCCTGAGGGATTTTCAGGATAAAAATCATGTTTGATTCAAGATATATACATTCCAAACATCGATATACATATATATATGCGATACTCTTTACCCCAACATAACTACCGAGGGCAACCGCGGGATGTTCACTAGTTTATAATGTTAGTGGGATTCATTTCCATTAGTTGTTAGTTGTTATGCTTAAGTTAAATTTTCTGCGTATTATGCTTGTCATTAAGCTTTACCTATCGAGTCAATAAAACCAAATTATTATCATTCTGTGTTTTTATCCAACTTATTTCAGCAACAATAAGCTATTCACTGGCGCGGGCCGGATGGATGACACTGGCGGGCCGTAGTTTGGAGATCCCTGATCTTAACCAATACATTTTTATGTTTGTTTATTAGTCATATGTGTAGAACTTCTCCTTATTTTCGATTCAGTGTTTACTGTTTGTAGAATAGTGTCATTCTAATTTTGCTAACAATTTGAATGTAGGCCCCTCTTGATCTTGAGACCCTAGGCTGAAGCCTAGTTAGCCTATAGGAAAATCCGACCCTGCCCAAAAGAAGCACCCAGGGGAAAAAAAAAAAAAAAAGAAAAAGAAAATGGCGGACGAACGAATCGCGTGCGTATGTCTATCGTCAAAGAAGTCACGATCTTTTTTCCCTCCGTCTAAAAGAGGAACTTACCACTCTTGGAAGACCTCATTCCATTTTTGGCTTTTGTTCTTCCTTAAGAAATGGAGATTATTTTTTTTTGGTTTTCTATCTTTGTTTTTGTTTTTTTTAGAATTAATTTTCGAATCGAATGTGAGAGAAAAAAAAAAAAAAAGAACTTAGGCAATTTTGAGATACGGGGAAAAAAAAATATCTATAGTATGATTATGGAGGGAATGAACCGATAAAAAAGAGTGTGTTCTGTTGCAATTTATTTTGTAATGAATAAGAATGGAGATTTTTCGAATTTTCAAATGGAACGTTTACTTTGATAAATGGGTTTTAATTAAGTCGAGGAAGATCCTCCTTTTAGATATTTTTTTTTTTTTTTTATGTGACTTCTATTAAAGATTGCGAAAGGCTTTGCTTTTACAGAATGTTGTGGATTTATGGATCGTTTATTGACAATTTATAGGATATTTATTTTTGGCCAAAATTGAATGCAGGATAAAATATTGATGATTAGGTTTTAAGGATAGTATAGAAGATGCATCTATTTAATGTCATGGCACATATTGAAATCAGAAGGAAACTGATTATAAATGGAGTTTATTATGGCGTAATCATGTTATTGTATCAGTGAACAGCAAGAAATAAAAATGTACCAATAGAAAAACGTGGAATTAGAATAAAAAGGATGTTTTAATTTTAATTTGAAAGAATTTTTTTAGAAAAGAAAAAAAATAATTAATTTTTTTGTATTTTTGTAATTCTTGTTTACTAAACAAAATTTGATAAACAAAAATAATCAATACACAATTTTGACTTGAGAAAAATAATAATATTTTTATTCTTTTACAAATAAATTATTTTTTTTTTTTTTTTTTGATATAAAATAAAAAAAAAAAAAAAGGAAACATTTATTTGTAACGAATGTATGAAATATAATTTCTACTTTTTGTTATCGTAAAAATTTAATAAGAATAATCATAATTTGCAATCTTATTTAGAAAAATTCAATTCATTTACAAAAATAAAATAATTCTATTTTTTTTTAACAACACTGAAAATAAAAAAAAATAAAAAAAAAAAAGTAAGATAGAGAATAAATTTTTCTCTTTTTCTGATAAAAGTACTTTTTCTAACGAATTTATTGAATTTAAAAGCAATTAGTAATATACGTGGCAAGAAATCTGCGTCTAATTCCGTCGCTATTGGATCGTATGCTTAGAAAAACGAGTAGTTTCGGTGACGACTCTAACAGAATGTCTGGCTTCGAACTTTTCAAATCTTCCTCACGTTTCATCCAATTCCAGTTTATTTATTTTTGGAAACACCCTTTTATTCTTTCCGGGTACGTGCTATAACATACTAGTCATGGGATTACTTTTAACATACTGAAGTCATGGGATTACTTTTAACATACTGAAGTCATGGGATTACTTTTAACATACTGAAGTCATGGGATTACTTTTAACATACTGATAGTCATTTAATTACTTTACTTTAATGTGCTGGGGATATAGGATTACATTTAACTGGAGATGAATTACTTTCATTATATTAGGGATTACTTTTTAACTGACTGGAGATAAGGAATTACTTTCATTATATTAGGGATTACTTTTAACTGACTGGAGATACTTTCATTATATTAGGGATTACTTTTAACTGACTGGAGATAAGGGGATTACTTTTAACTGACTGGAGATAAGGGATTACTTTTAACTGACTGGAGATAAGGAATTACTTTCCTTATATTAGGGATTACTTTTTACATACTGGACGTATAGGATTACTCTTATCATGCTGAAGTTATGGGACTACTTTTATCATACTCTTTCCCATTTACCCTATCTATCCTATTTACTGGAGTATGGGATTACTTTTATTGTACTGGAGTTACGGAATTACTTTCATCATATTAGAGTTATGGCATTAAATTTAACATACTGGAGTGATGATAAAGTTTTCAATAGATCAATGAATTTATGGTCCAAATTCTTATCTGAGAAATTTTTTAAATTCCATTTAGTTTTTTTTTTTTTTTCAAGAATTTATTGGATGTCTTTTACGATCTACATAGAACAATGTTGTTAAATTCATTAAAGTTATGAATGATTAATGCAATTCTTTTTTTTTTTTTTTTCCATAAAATTAAAAGAATTAACTTTTAAAAAGTCTTTCTTTTTTTTTGTGATTATTAATTTTTAATTTTATCTTTTGATTTCTGTAATAAAAAAATGAATGTTTTACTATTAAAATGCAATTGACAGTTAAAATAACACTTATTTCATAATTAAAATGAAATACATGCAAATAAAAGAATTAATTTTATTTTCATGTTAATGATTTTTAGTTGAAACATTTATTTACATGCAAATAAAGGATTGAATTTTATTTTCATTTTAATGGTTTTTAGCTGAAACATTTATATACATACAAATAAAAGAATGAATTTTTTTTTTTCATTTTAATGATTTTTAGTTGAAACATATATTTGCATGCAAATAAAAAATGAATTTTACTTTCATGTTAATGATTTTCAGTTGAAACATTTATTTACATGCAAATCAAAAATTAATTTTATTTTCATTTTAATGATATTTAGACGAAATATTTATTTACATGAAAATAAAAGAAAGAAATTTATTTTCATTTTAATGATTTTTAGTGGAAGCATTTATTTACATGAAAATAAAAGAATAAATTTTATTTTCATTTTAATCATTTTTAGTTGAAACATTTATTTACATACAAATAAAAGAATGTTGTTTTTTTTCGAACTTCAAAATTCTATATTTGACCAAAAATTTAATGCACGACTTTCATTCCAATTTTATAAATTCTTTTTTATTCTAAAACCTCAAAATCACTCCACAAATCTCGTTATAATTGAAACGCCATGGCCAGAAATCCTCCATCGCACAGGCGGAAGGAAGCCTGTTCTAAAATCAGCCATCAAACTCTTTGTACCCGTACCCAGTGAAATATGGATCATGTCGGTCGTTATCCACCACCACCATTGTATCTATCCGTTACGGTCAAAGTACTGCAACATCTGCGTAGCCATTTAAAATGGTACTCATCTTCATACCTTATCTGATCGGGAATTTGAACATGCACAGGCACATAATAAAATAACGCCCACAAAAGTTCAATTGCACAACGTCACTTTATGTGCGTTGCGTTTAAGCTGACGTTTGTTTTATTAGTTTTAGCCGCAGCCGGAATAGGTTGCAGACGTCACTGCCCAGCCCACACTTTAATTCACTTCGAATCTTTTTTAACATTTGTCTTTTGGTCGCAGAACGAAATTTGTCGACGAAGCAGGAACTTGCTAGAAAATGGTGGAATGTTCTGGTACAAGCTAAGTTAAAGATAACGAATTCATAAAAATGTTTTTTTTTTTTAAATAAATTAACATTTCACTTTAGTTTTTAAATTTGTAAATTAAATTCAGTTAGATAGAATTTCAAATAGAGAAAGAGTGTTTACAAATAGAGATAAACCAAAAGTAAATTTCTAATTTTAAGAATATTCGAATTCTACAAGAATATTTTTTTTTTTTTAATCTAATAAATTGTACGTAGTTTCTTTTGATAAATTTTTCACTAGCTTTTTAAAATTATTTTCTAAGCAATTTTATATAAATTTTGCTAAAATGAGTTGCAACATTTATTTTGTGAAATATTTACCAGTGAAAATAAACGAATAAATAAATATATTCAGAATCAGCAAATATTAAAGTATGTCCATTTGGAAAATTGTTCATATGATTAATTTATCATTCTTCCAATTATCTTTATAATTCTGAAAGACTAAAAAAATAATTTTCAAAGTTTTTAGGAGAAAGAAAGTTTAACGAACATTTTAAACCGATACATATTCTATATGAACATGTAATAAATTTACTTTTGTATGAACATGTATGAATTTCTCTTTGAACATATAATAAATTTATTATACTGATAACAAGAAAAAAAAATTTTCACGTTATTTAGTTCCTAATGATTTTTAGATCAGTGGATTTTACACTTTTTTTTTTTAAAAAAATTATTTAAATGCTTTCTTTTTTTTTTTTACAATCTTGTTTTATGTACAGCAAAACTGATTTTCTTAAGAATTTTTATTCAGACCTTTATAGACTTTTACTTAGAATTTCGATTTCGACTTAATTTGTATTATATGAACAATTTTGATTTAGGCCTAGTTTCTAGTATCTTTGAGTTTAAAGAAGAGAATTTGAATTTTTTTTTCTGTTATTAAATCAATGAATTTAAATAAACGTAATAAATTATTAACTGTTCTTTTTGTAATTTATTAATTATTGATTATTACGATTGGTATTTATTTCACACATAAAAAATGTGGAAATAAATAACGATCGAAAATGTCCCAAATTATGTAGAACAATTTTAAACTGTCATATAGCATTTTTAATAATTTATAATCACAAAAATTCCTCTTAAATAAAATCCATATTTTTCGCTATTATTACTCAATAATTATTTTCACCTCATATTTTTCTTTATGTTAATAAAAATATATTTGATACAAAAGTAATTATTTACTTTAAAGTGAATAAAAAAAAAATATATTATTAAAAAGAAGCTACAATTTTAAAAATATTTCTTTTTCTAGATACTTTAATATCAACTTTTTTTTTTTATATTATATATTTGTATAAAAAGATTCAAATCAATTTAAATAAAATAAATACATTTAAAAAACTATGTTTACACAAAAGTATTAAAATCTTTATTCTTTTCGTTATAACATCTGCTAATCTCAATTTTATTTATTTACTCTTATTTTACATTTATTTCGATTTTTAATTAATTACATGTACAATTAAAAAACGATAGAATACACATATAAATATACTAATACACTCATAATAATAATAATAGAGTACACACATACAATTTTTAGCAATAATTTTGAAATATTTATCCACTTACATATATACGTATTAAATGATAACTGGTTTAGTGTATTTACAGTATGCGTTGTATAGATGTATGCTTTAGTGTATTTACAATATTTTCTAAAAGTATGTTAATCTTATTTACTGTTAAACATTCAATCTAGCAAATATTTATCACAAATACTGCCAAATCGGTTATAAGAAATTACTTGGGAATTTTAGATATTTATCTAAACTATTTTAGGAATTTGTATATAAGAAAAAGTTAATTTAATTTTAAATATTTAGTTAATTCAATTAATTGTTGTATATTTTGGATAATTTTGACAAAATAAAAGGAGTTTATTAAGTTATTTTTGTGTTTAATGTTATATTTTATCGATGATTTCTGTTTATATATATTTTTAATTACGTGTTACATTCGAAAACGTTAGCTATCGAATTTTTCATTCGAAAACGTTCGAAATTGTTTTTGAACAGAATTTCAGTCAATATATATATATTTTTCATCGAAAGTAAAATTTTTTGGCTGTGAAATTTCTTTAATGTCAAATTAATTTTTGGCTGTGCATGTGATTAGAAAATATATCCAAGTTTTTAATCTTGTTGATTAAAAATATTAAATATGAATATAATTAGATCAATAAAAAGTTAACATTTTCTTTGTAATGATTAAAAATTAATAAAACTTAAATAATAAAAAAACTAGTAAATTTATTAAAATTTTATTCGAACAGAATGGTTATGAGTAGGGTATGTTAAAAAGAAAAGTGTATTAGAGAATTATATTTTTTCTTAATGTGATATTTTAATGCAATATCACATAACTCAAACTCATTTTCTAATTAAATTCTATAATTTTATGAAGTAATATGGAATTAAAATCCTAATATTTATTATTATACAATACAATAATAATTATACAATATAATTAATATTATACAATAATTTTTTTTATCAAAAATTATAAATTGTTAAGATTTTAATCAATTAAGATTGAATTTTGATAAACATTTTAAAGAATTCAAAATTACAAAGAGCAATTTCAAAATTTAAAAAAAAATGTAATTTAATTTAAATTGTTTAAAAAGAAAAGAAAAAAATTGATTGGATTAAATTTTTCAAATGTTGCCAAAAAAGGTGAGGGAATTCTAAATTTAATTAATTTTAATAAATGATTTTTTTCTGGTATGGAATTTTTCGATAATTTTTAAAAAAAATTGTATATGATTTGATTTGTTAAAATATTCTGTAAAATAAACGAGGTTCCCAATATAATATTATTATACAATATATAATAATTATAATATTCATTATTATACTATACAAAAATAATGCAGTAATAATCAGACAATATAATTGATTTTATAGAATAATTTTTTTTTGATCAAAATTTAAAATTGTTATAATCTTAATAATTTTATGATTGAAATTTAATAAATTATAAAAAGCAACTTAAAAATTAAAAAAAAAATTTTATTTATTTTAATTTAAATTGTTTAAAATAGTTAAACGATTTTAACGAATTTTCAAATGTTGCTAAAAAACGGTGAGAGAATTCCAATTTTAATTGATTTTAATAAATATATTTTTTTGGTTGGAGTTTTCAATAATTTAAAAAAAATTGTGTATGGTTTGATTTGTTAAAATATTCTATACTATAAAAGAGACTACCAATATAATATTATTATTATTATACAATATATAATAATTATAATATATATTATTATACAATACAATAATTATGCAATAATAATCATACAATATAATTAATATTATTCAAATTATAAAGAGCAATTTAAAAATTAAAAAAATTAATTTAATTTAATTTAAATTATTTAAAGAAGTTAAACGAAAGAATTGATTGGATTTAATTTTTCAAATGTTGCTAAAAAGGCTGAGGGAATTCCAATTTTAATTATTTTTAATAATTGATTTTTTTTTTCTGGAATGGGAATTGTCTATAATTTTTTAAAAATTGTGTATAGTTTGACTTGTTAAAATATTCTATATTATAAAAGAGGCTACCAATATAATATTTATATTATTCAATATATAATATTTATAAAAAATTTTTAAAAATTAATTTTAATTCTTTAAAGTAGTTAAACAGTGGAATTGATCGGATAGAATTTTTCAAACGTTGCCAAAAATGGTGAATTAATTCCAATTTTAATAAATTTTAATAGATAATTTTTTTCTGGAATGGAAAATTTCAATAATTTTTAAAAGTTGTATATGGTACTGTAAAAGAGGTTATTAAAAAATGAAAAGAGACATTATCTGCGCTTGTTCTAGATTTTAAATAAATATATATATGTATTTTTATAAAAGAACTGTAAAATGATATCTTCTGAATAATTTTCATCTTAATCCTTTCCCTTAAAACTTTTGGATTTTATTGTTCATGTGGAAATCCTGACGAACTACTTTTTTTCAGGTTACAAGTCCGAAAATGTAACTGAACATTGTCCATCCCGAAAGCCGGAAGTAATGGTTGGAATCAATCCATTGTGATTGGTTAAAAATAGACCTAACTATTTTTGTACCTAAGTGGCGAGAGACACCAATAGAGCATCCATAAGTGACGACAACACAATAAGCAGTGTAGCATCACTGACGCATGTCCAGCCTACAACCAGACGTTTATTTCCATACTGCAAACGTTTTCCTTATTGTAGAACCACCGGTCCCCCCCCTCCCCCTTCCCCCTCTTCCCTTTTTTGCATTGTCTCACTTAGCAGCAGGTGTGTTTCGCGCCAACGAATTTTTAACTTTTTCAGTTCTCACAACAAATGAAACGACAAGTTTCTTTAAAGAAAAATAAAGAAAGCTTTTTCTTCCCACTAATTATCTATTCCCCCCTTTTTTTATTATGTGTATCACCATTAACTTTTTAGCTTGGAAGGGTTATACGTGTGAGAAAACTTGTATCAAAAATTAGAACCTTTTTATCAAGATACATCCGGTTAGGGTTAAAAGGTTTTTTAAAGAAAAAGAATTCTTTTTTTTTTTTTTCCCCTCAGAATGTATTTTTCTTCTTTCAGTTTATTTTTTTATGTGTGATGTTCTGATTAGAACGTCCTGTAATTGTTTTGCTAAAATAAATCTTCTTTTTTTCTTTCTTTTAAAAACTCCAAGAATTTTATTTTATTTATTTTTTTATTTTTTTTTTTATCCCAGCTAAGAATCTTCCTTCCAGTTTTAACTTAGTGAGCAATTTACCATTTTGTGGCAAGCCATTTTTGAGAAAGTATTTTTAAAACTTTAACTCAGGCTAAAAATGTACGTACTTAAATAAATATCTTTAATGAATCTTTATAAAAGAAACAATTTTACGAAAAAAAACAAATTGTAAAGAAATTATTTTTTTTTTTTAAATTCGAATTTTTCTTCTTTTTTTTTTTTCAATTCACTTCATTTCTATTTACGATTTTCTGGGAAAAAAAGTCGTCTGTAAAAAAAAAAATTCTAGAATTATTCGATTAGAAATATATATGTTTGCAATTTCTATTTTTAAATTCTAAATTTTTTTTTTTTTTAAATGCAACTATTTAACTCAATGTACCTTGTGGTTATTTTTTTTTACTTTTGGCAAGTCGTTGGCAAAAATGTTTTTCTTTTTTGGCTAAAAATAAACATTTTTTTTTTTTTTTTTCTTTTGAACTGCCTCGTGCTTTGCAATTCCTTGTCGTTTTCCCATTTGAAAACAAACATGTTAAGAAAAGGACAATTCACCAAGATGTGACAATAAATTAAGGGTTAACGTCATTTCAAGCTGTTTTGAACTAACAGTAAAATCTATTATTCTTGCTATCTTGCTTTTAATATACAGATAAGATAGGAGTTTTTATTCAATTGTAAAAAATGTCACTTTTTATTTTATTTTTTTAACATGTCGAGTTAAGCTTTTATTATTCTGTTAACTTTTATCTAATCTTCATCAGTTGCGTTGTTACAATTCAGTATAATTAAAAAAAAAAAATTGAGTTCATCAGTGAAATGGTTGTTGCTAAGATTATTGTAAGTGTTTAGTTATTGTTGTAAGCGATTACATGCTAAAACTTACCAGCGCATGTTATTAAGTATGTAATGCATTTAACACTAAAAAATAACCTTATTTTTAATGAAAGATGATTCAGATATTTCCGATTATCTAGAAATTCTTTTTATCTAATTCTGTCTGTGATGTTCGCTTGCAATAATAAAAAGGAACACCTCTTAGATATTTAATAAAAATCTGCAATAAAAAAAAGAAAAACTTTTTTGATATTTAATAAAAATCTTCAATTATAAAAAGAAACACCTCTTAGATATTTAATAAAAATCTGCAATATTAGGCGCTTAATAAAAATCTACAATATTAAAAAAGAAACACCTTTTTAGATGTTTAATAAAAATCTGCAATATTAAAAATAACACCTTTTTAGATATTTATTCATCTCCAATAATAAAAAGAAAAATCTTTTTAGATATTTAATAAAATCTGCAATAATAAAAGAAGCACCTTTTTGTTTAATAAAAAAAATCTGCAATAATAAAAGAAACGCCTTTTCAGATATTTAATCATCTGCAATAATAAAAAGAAAAATCATTTTAGATATTTAATAAAAATTTACAGAATATAAAAGAAACACCTTTTAGATATTTAATAAAAATCTTCAATTATAAAAGGAAACACCCTTTTAGATATTTAATAAGAAATTGCAATAATAAAAGGAAACACCTTTTAGATATTTAATAAAAATCTGCAATAATAAAAGGAACATCTCTTAGATATTTAATAAACATCTGCAATAATAAAAAAAAAAAATACCTTTTTACATATTTAATAAAAATCTGCAATGGTAAAAAGAAACACCTTTTAGGTATTTAATAAAAATCTGCAATAATAAAAAGAAACTCCATTTTAGATATTTGATAAAAATCTGCAATAATAAAAATGAACATTTCTTAGATATTTAATAAAAATATGCAATAATAAACAGAAACAACTTTTCAGATATTTAATAAAAATCTGCAATAATAAAAAGAAACACCTCTTAGATATTTAATAAAAATCTGTAATAATAAAAATAAAAAATAATAATTGAAAAATTTCTCAAATAAAATTATAACATAACATTATTCTTTTAATGAATATAGATGATAAAAATTTCTTTTAGAAAAATTCTTTTATAAAAATTGAAATTTGTCACAATTCTTCACAAAAAGTATTTTTAATGTGTTCAGAAATTATTTTTTACTTTTCCTACACTTTTAATAAAGAACCTTTTACTGAAAATTAATATTAAAACTTAGTTTTCATTATTAAATTAATATTTGCTGCTAATATAATTTATAATTTAGTTTCCCCTTCGTTGTAATAGACAAAGGCTGAATTAATTTTGCTTCAACTTTGTCGAAAATTAAAGTTATTGTGTATTTAATGATTAAAAGCCTGAGAAATATGATTACTTTGTAGGCATTTTTCTCTCTTCATAATTGTCTCTTTCATACAGTTTTAATTAACTGAACTTTGAAGACATTCAATTAATTAATCAATTATAATTTTTATTTCTCAAACTAAGATTAATTAATTTACTGTATTCACCCAATTTATGTAATTAAAAAGAGAGAAATTACGATTAAATTTATTATTATTGGCCAGTGTAAAAATTTTTTTAGGCCTTAAAATCACACGTTGCAATTTTTATGGGATATATATTTTTATTTTTATTTTATGGGATGTTTTTCTGTGCCTAAATCAAATTAATCAAACCTCCCCCTCATGCAAACCGGTCTATTTGGAATTATGGTCAATAATTAAGGTCAATCAATGATTATTGGTCAATTTCCCATTGCATTATTTGCAATATTTTTATTTTAAATAATTTTTTTTTTTTGTTCTAATGCAGCTAGCAAACACTAAGACAATTGTCTTCGATGCTTTAAGGCAAGCACTGCACCGATGTTACTCACTTAGAACTACCCAGCAGGTGCGTGTAGCTTGAAGATAAGCTACGGACACGGAATAACACTATCTCCGCAACGCTCTACGATCCTGTTAGACCGTGACCTACAGTTTAAAGTGGATGCCGAACTACTACAAACATCCATGATACTGCCGGGACTCGAACCCGAAACCTGTGGTACAGAGCGCCAGAGCGCTAGGGCACTCAATTCAGGCCCATTTTAAAATAATATTTAAATTATGATTAAATTTATTATTTTTGACGAGTGTAAAGAATTTTTATACCTTAAAACACACGTTGCAATTAAAAATTTTTTTTATATTATTAAATTAGTATTTTATAGGAAGTTTTCTGTGCATAAATCCAAATTAATCAAACCACTCATCATGGAAACTGGTCTATTTGGGATTATGGTCAATAATTAAGGTCAATCAACAATTAAGGTCAATCAATAATTAGGGTCAATAATTATTGGACGATTTCTCATTATGCAATATTATTATTTTAAATAACGTATTGAGAAATTTTTGCCCAAATATAACCAATTTCCATGAGGGGTGGTTAGATTTCTTTTTTGGAATATATGTGAGGTTCTAATATATAATTGTGAATGTAATGTTGGAATATAATTTGGGTTAAAATTTATGATTTTGGAATCTAATTTGGAATCTAATTGGAATATAATTTGGAATAAAATTTGTGATTTTGAAATATAATTGGAATAAAATTTGTGATTTGAAATATAATTTAGAATGTAATTGGAATAAAATTTGTGATTTTTGGAATATAATTGAAATACAATTTGGAATAAAATTTGTAATTTTGGAATATAATTGAAATACAATTTGGAATAAAATTTGTGATTTTGGAATATAATTTGTGGAATATAATTTGGATTTGGAATATAATCTGTGATTTTGAAATATAATTTGAATTTGAAATATAATTTGTGATTATATGACGTCAATAATTTCTTAGTCATACAATTTTAATTGAAGAAAAAAATGATCTAATTCTTTTTTTTTTTAACATATTAGGGAAATAATCGCTTATTTATTTATTTTTTTGAATTAACCGTGCGTTAACCTTTTCACTCAAGACAAGCTTCTTTTTTTACCAAAAAAAATAAAATAAAATAAGAATTTTCACTGTTTAGAATTGAACTTTCACAATTACACGCGCAAAAACTTCAAACCAAACCAACCCATCCAAAAGACAACAAGAAAGTTGTCGTTCGAACACTAACTTCTCATTCTATTTTTCTTCTTTATTTTTTTTTTATCAAAACTTCTAGAACAATAAACACCCATTTTTGAAAAGAAATGAGCGGGGAAAAAAAAAGAATGGAAACAACACAACAATGAAAAAAAAAAAAAAAAAAAAAAAAAAAATAGGCAACAGCAGCACCATGGAAAAAAAAAAAAAAATCGTTTTCAATGCTGCGTCATAATATCGTCTGCTTCCAACAATGGAATTGTGGAAGCCTTGTGGACGTTCGGTACGGTCGCAGAGACAATTGCTTCAACGAGCGAGATGGAAATCTGGCAATTATTGTTCGTGTAAGGGAGGGGGCCCCAGCTTTATTTGGTATGCATGTGCGTGTGCGTGCGTTCCATGCTCACCGGGAGGGGACCTTGGAGGTGGTGGAGAGTTGTGCATGGGTGACATCGGTTGCTAGGTTGGCACCGATGGGGATTTCGTTTGGTGGAACTATTCATTCTGCATTATCAGTTATTGTGAATAAAAAGAAAATACAGTTATCGTTTGGTGATTGTATTTCTTGCAAAATAAAATGTATATATTACTGAGTCCAAAAAGTAAGACCAGTTTACAATTTAAATTTCACGTGCATGTGGTATTTCAATTTCTTTTTTCTTTTAGGTTGCTGGCACTGACCTTGAAGAGTAAAACCAATTTTTAAATTTAAAATTCCCGGGGCTTATGGAATTACAATTCTTTTTATTTAGGTTGTTGCCACTGTCCTTGGCATCTGCGTGAAATTTGAGGTCAAAATATTCATTAGTGTTTGAGTTACGCTTGGCTTTGTGAGATGCTAAAATTCATTCCAGCGATTTCTGAAATGTCTGAATTAATTGAGCAAAGAACTTGCATTCAATTTTGTTTGCGGAAACGTATAGAATGTTGCAGAAGGCATTCGGTGAGCATTCCTATATCGGAAAGAAATGTTTACAAGTGGTATAAACAATTCAAAGAAGGCGAGAACGCGTTGAAAATGAAGAACCCCCTATGGTCGACCAGCAACTTCAACCGACGTCAAAAAAGATTTGGTGCTTGCAAACCGTCGATTTACAATTAGAGACCTTGCTGATGATGTTGGAATTTCAAAATTCCCTTTTAAAAGATGTTTTAGCCTCAAACGCGTCAAATCTTGATTGGTACCGAAAGCACTGAATTCGCTAGCTCACACTGCATTGGTTTTTTGTGACTTTTTCGCCAAAAACGAAATCCATATCGTTCCACAACCACCGTATTCACCTGATAGAGCACCGTACTACTTCTGGCTATTCACTAAACGCAAAAGACCAGTCCGGGGACACTGTTTTGAATCGATTGAAGAAACACTTCAAAAATCGCCGGATTCAGTTGTAGCATCTCACAAAGCCCAGCGTAACTCAAACACTCATGAATAATTTGACGTGAAATTTCACACATATATCAAGGACAGTGCCAGCAACCTAAAAAAAAAAAAAAAAAATTGAGATTCCATAAGCCCCGGGAATTTTAAATTTAAAATGGGTCTTACTTGTTGAACACAGTAGTACGGTTATCGTTTGATAATTGTATTTCTTGCAAAAATAATGCGTATATCTATGATTAATATACGACATTTCAAATTTTAGCTGTGGAAATATTGCATCAGCAACATTGTTGCAACGGTACCATATAATATTGCTCTACTCTTTCACTGCTGCGCTGTGTAAATCAATTTAATTCAAAGTTGCGTTTCAAATCGTTGTGTAAATCAATCAATCAATCGTTGTGTAAATCAATCAATCAATCGCTGTGTAAATCAATTTAAGAATTTGCTGTTTTCCAAACTACAACTTTTTTTTTTTTTAATTTTTTTTTTTTTTTATCCCGAACTACATCGTGCGTCAGCGTTCAGATTAATTAATTAAGGTTCAATAGTTCAATTTATGTTTTTTTTTTAAGTACAAAACAAATAAAGGTTTTTATAGAAAAAGAAACTATGATGATTGGCGTGCATAGATTCAGGGGCGTGTTGACTGAGTGACTAGCTCTTCGGGTTCGTCTCCCGGTGGTGCCATACATGTTGCTCTCCTCTATGAAGCTGTAAGCCCCATATCTAAGCCGGGAAGGGCACGATAAATATGTAAGTCGGAAAGACCTTCCAATTAGACGCTGTTTTTATCATTGTTCATTCCAAACAGTTGGCAAGAATGTGAGTGCAGTGTAGTAGGTTTCTCATGGTGCAATCTTGGTAACGCTGAAACTGCTGCACATATTCCTATATAATTTTGAATGATTCAGGTCTCTGCATTCAAAAACTTTAATATTGATTATAATTATTAATCAATTAATATTAGTTATAAACATTTTGCCCATTAAGTAATAATGAAATAAGTTATGGAATTATATCCTTTAAATAATTATATAATAATAATTATATAATTGGAGCCTGATCGCCGAGTGACCGGGACTCGGTGCTACAGGTTTCGGGTTCGAGTCCAGCGGTGATATGGATGTTTGTAGTGGTTCAGAATTCACTTTAAACCGTAGATCCCGGTCTAATACGACTGTAGAGCGTTGAGCTTAGTTCTGACAACCGTACTTCGTAAAAAGACATCATCATGACTATCTCGAAATCTACCAGTAGGCAGACGGCCTTTGCCCACCATGGGGCTGTTGTGCATTGATGATGTACATAGATTCAAGCTAATATATTAAAAGTTAGTATTTGTAATAATAATTTATGTAGCCATTTTATTTATTTATTTATTTATTTTTGTCGATCTTATTTTGCATTTGAAAATCAGACAAGAATTATGATGTTCATCGGTTCAGAAAATGTCCGTGTCTATGCTACGGACGTCGATGATAAATTCATATGCCGTAAAGTCAACAAGATGTAAGGCTGGCATCTGTTGCGTTCGGACGACCTGGTGGCTAATTGGCTAGCTCTCTGGCCATTGGTAGCCCAGGCTCCAGGTTCGAATCATGGCGGTGGCATGCATGTTTGTGAGTGGTTCGAAATCCACGTTAAACTATAGGACCCAGTCTAATTAACCTAAAGTGTGCATAAAATGACCGTAGAGCAACAAACCAAACCTCTGTTGCGTTCGGGGAGAAGGATACGAACTCTACAGATGTGACAAAATATGGGCAAAAAGTAATAGGTCCGTTTTCTAACCTGGGTAACGCTACCTTCGTTACATGTCTGATATTCTAGAATCAAGTTGAAAGTACCAATGGCATCATCAATAGAATGAAAGAACGACTTCATTCCAGATGGCAGAAATCAATATCGATGCATGTTATGATCTATCGATTAACTTCATTAAATTTAATATTTAATGGAGTTAATCGGTAGTGAGAATGGCTTCTTATCCTTCTACATGGAGCAAACTGAGATGACCTTGACTTTTTATCAGATTACGACGAAGAAAATTCCAATTGCTATAGTCAAAATAACAGTCACGGCGTCAAATAATAGACATCAGTCAAAATAATAGTCATAGCGTCAAATAATAGTCAGCAGTCAAATAATAGTCAATTAGTCATCATAGTATTCTTACTTTCTATAAAAGAATCTATTTAGGAAGAAAACAATTTTCGTTCTGATTCTGTTCATAAAATACATTAATGTCTCTAATCAATTAGATGCAAAAATCTTATTTAAACTATGAATGAAAGCAGTCATAAATATGATGTTATTCTAATGCAGCTGGCAGTATAGAGACAGTTAATCTTTATGCCATAAGCAAGGGCCGCGCCGCTGTTACTCATTTAGCAATACCCAGGAGGAACATGTAGCTTGAAGATAGGCTGCGGACGCGAGTAACACTACCCACACAACGCTCTACGATTCTATTAGACAGGGACCTACGGTTTAAAATGGATTTCGAACCACTACTACTATACCAGACCACATCACTGTGCCTATACCTGAGTTGCCCCCTTTACAGTTTGGAAATGATGTGGGTGAGAAGTCTGATTGGGCTCTGTGACGCTCTGCGGTCATGAGACATGAACCTACAGCTTAAAGTGGATTCCTTACCACTACAAACATTCATGGCACAGGCGGATTCGAACCCGATACCTATGATACCGAGCCACTCTGCCATCAGGCCCCATATTTCGAATCACTACAAACAACCATGGCACCGCTAGGATTCGAACTCGAAACCTGTGGTATCGAGCACCAGAGCTCTAGTCACTCGGCGATTAGGTCCCTAGAAATATGATCTAACTGAAGAATTTATGAGTGAGGAAAATTACCTTATACATTCTATTTATCTGACGCATTTTATTTTATTTATTCAATTCAATTCCTTCTATTAGCTCACACTCTCCCTATATATATATCTTGTTCACATTTTCAATCGTCCATAAAATACTTTTTATTCGTCCACTCAAGGTCAAATACATTTTTTTTTTTTTTTAACCTTGTAGTGGATGACATTTGATGTTCATGCAGTTTTTTCAAATATTAATTCAGTAATTAAATTTAATACATTAATTTTATTTTTTTTTAGATTTAAGTTGCATATATCTACCAATAGAGGGCCACAGATGTAAGAGGAAAATTTTAACTTCAAAAAATGAATGAAAATTATTTATAAGGGACTTTCTACAATATAGAGAAAGTAAAGTAGAAATTGACTTAAAAAAAATTATTTTTTTTATATATTACTTGTTTTATTTTATTTATTTATTTATTTTTTGTGTAGTTAAAAAATAAAATACCTAAATCGTTTGCTAGCACAACAAAGCACTTTTCACGCCTCTTTGCTGTGAAAGTAACGATTGTTATTTCTTGCTACGTTCGATTACATGGCTCGAGATTTCACCTAACCGCAAAACCGCAGAATTAAGGGAAACGTCGGCCAGCTGTCTGCAAACGATACAGATTACTGCATCATTATATTACATAAAAAGTTCATTTGCGGAGTCTGTGCTAGTCAACGAACGTACCGTGTAACCCTACGGGAAAGGTTTCCTTAACTAGTTCTACGAAAAATGACTAACAGTTCAATGAAATAGTATCGAAATTAATGTGAGAATCGAACGAAAAAAATTGCATCAGGTTGAAACGTGGTTAATTGAGCAAGATCAGAGATTGGCCATTGGGCAGTGGCTGGAATAAATTATTCACAAATTTAATGCCACATTTTTAATATTTTACAGAAAAAATTCTCGTATAATTTATTAAAAAATTAGGTAAATTGAATTTTTGACTTTTTTTCTTTTCACTGCAGAAATATTTTATTAAAGGATACCTTATATATAAGGGGAAATATTTTATTAAAGGACCCAGTGTTATATAGGATTTTTACCAGGTTTGATTTGTCGCTCTACTGTCATCTTGTGCACACGAGGGCTAAATAAACCAGGACCTACAGTTTAAAGTGGATTCCGAACCACTACAAACATTCATGGCACCGCCGGAACTGGAACCCGAAACATGTGGTTCCGAGTGCCAAAGCGCTAGCCACTCGGTCATCAGGCTCCAGGATTCTTACCAGAGTCGAATAGAACTCAAAACAACCAGAAACCTGTTCCTCTTATATCGCGCAAAATCAAGGAATGTTGTTGTTGTTGTTACTAATCCCCTGGTGCAGGAAAGCCTACACCAGGTCCAAGAGACCCCGTGGCAGGTGACCGGTCCATGGCTAAGGATAATATGCAGCTTCAGAATCACGAGAGCTGAAGACTGACTAAACCTCAAGTCAACGCTCTACTGTCATATTAGACCAGGACCAACTGTTTAAAGGGGATTCCGAACCACTACAAACATCCATGGCACCTCTGGGACTCGAACACAAAACCTGTGGTACCGAGCGCCAATGAAGAAGAACCCCATTATTAACAACAATTATTAATGCACATTATTTGTTGGATTCAAATCAATACGTAAGCAATAAATTGCCATTAATATTACATATACAATATATATATATATATATATATATATATATATGTGGAATTTTTATTTTGATATAAATTTTAAATAAAACATGCCATTTAGATTTCTTAAATAGCGAGCAACATATTGTTTTAGTTAATATATTTTTTATTAATACAACATCAAAATATAAAATATTGAAAACAATGATTTTCTGTTTTTTATTAAAAAAAAAAAAAAAAAAAAAAAAAAAAATGGTGGGAGGAATCAAATAATTAAATTTGACACAAAAAGACATTCTCTGCGTTCTCTAGATATTAATGTATATTTTTTTAAATTATATATATATTTCGCCTTTTCGTAAATGATGATATGCCCTTTTCGTAAAATGAAATTTTTTTTTTTTTTTGATATACGTTGCAAATCCTTTATCATAGTACTGAGTAATAACCAGATGTCACTTCCGTCCTAAATCTGCAAACCGTATTGATAACGACGAGAAGGACATATCTGTTCTTTTCCACGGAACTTCTCTATTTTTGTTCGAATGTTCGAATTTTTAAGCCTTAATTCACATTAAATATAACATAGCATAAAATAGCTACATTCTTTTAAGTTTTTTTTTACCAGTTTTTACATCAGTAAATCAAAAGTCAAAGTTTTGGGGATGGGGCTAAAAAAAAAAAAAAAAAAAAAGGTTTTTCACTTTTTGTATGCAGCTTTAAAAAAAAAAAAAAAAAAAATGTAACAGCTGCACGACTGCATGCGCATGCGCGTCAACTGTCAAAACTCAACCAAACGCAAAGAACGAAGATGAATCAGTTTGAGAACAATCTATGCCACCAAGTAAAATCTTTTCCATATGACTTAATTGTTATTTAAAATGAAGATAAATAAATGAAAAAAAATTATGATACACTTTTCTTTATTGCAAGTTAATTTTTTTCTTTTTTTTTTTTTTTTTTTCGTTTTTATTAATAAAAGAATATTAATTTCATTCTGTTATATGTGGTTTTTAATATCAGTATATCATAATTTGTGAATTATTAAAATTTAAAAACGGTTTTTTTTTCTATTGAGGAAAGAGATATATATTATATTATCTATATAAAATAAAAATATATATTATATTATCTATATAAAATAAAGATATATATTATCTATAAGAAAATATTTGATTAACAGATTCGCTGCCAGGTCAAAAGACGATATGTTAATAGTTAGTGCCTCGTCATAGTTTGTCGCTCTACGGTCACTTTGTACACACTTTGGGCTAATTAGACCGGGACATACACTTTAACGTGGATTCAGAACCACTGACAAACACCCATGCCACCGCCAGGATTCGAACCTAAAGCCTGTAGTTACAAAGGCCAGAGCGCTAGCCAATTGGCCGCATAGGCTTCTAACCCTACCCTGTAAAAAGAAGATATCTTCTGTCTCGAAATCTGCCAGTAGGCTCACGGCTTTGGTTCACCATGGCATGTAGTGCCGGGAAAATCAGTTAGTTAATTATATAATTAAATATTATGTAAATTGTTATTATGGCCATTTATAATAATAAAATATATTATAGAGTATGTCTTTCAAATTTTATTATTAAGAATATACCAATGAGAAATTGCCATTATTGTTGTTTATTTTTATTGGAATTATTATACAACAAAGTAATAGCTTATTTCCGTTGGTAATCGAAGATACAAGTTTTCAAGATAAATTCGATAATTTCCAAGATTCACCGCTAGAGGCGCTGAAATCAATATCAGAGTATAGCACGTGGCCATCGTACTATAGACAGAAATGACTTCCACAACCCGAGCTTTCTATAGTACGTAATTTCGCACTCTAAAGATATATCTCTTCACCTGTGTTTGGCAATACACAATCTTAATCAAACAGTGACGATAATTTACATCTAAAATACACACCAGAAGATAGAATTCTTGCGAGTAATATAATATATATGATAAATATGTAAGTCAGTAAGTCCTTCCAATCAGTTGAAGGAGAAGGGCGGGAACCAATCGGACTCCATCACTGTGGATGTTCATTCGAAATTGTGTTTTCAAAATGTGAGTGCAGTGCAGCAAGCCTTCCATGGTGCAATCTTGGAAACGCTGAATTTGCTGCAGATATTCATATATTATAGTTTGAATTTGATGTTCAGATCCCTGCATTAAAAAATAACAACTTTAAATATCAATTATAATTAATATTAGCTATAAATATTTTGCCCATTAAGTAATAATGAAGTACGTTATGGGATTATACCCATTAAATAATTATATAATTGGGGTCTGATGGCCGAATTACTAGCTCTCTGGCGCCCGGTGCCATAGGTTTCGTGTTAGAGTCCCGGTTTTGCCATGGATGTTTACACTAGTGGTTCGGAATACACCTTAGATCGTAGGTCCCGATCTAATATGACTGTAAAGCGTTGGGTATAGCACTGGCAACCCTACCCCCGGTGAAAAAGAAAAACATCTTATATCTCGTGATCTGTCAATAGAAAAGAAAAACTGCTTATATCTACTACTACTCCACCACAGCACATCACTGCATCTAGAGCTGAGTTGCCCCTTTACAGTTTGGGAATGATGCTGGTGAGAAGTCTGATTGGGCTCTGCGACGCTCTTACAGTCATATGAGACCGAGACCCACTACAAACATCTATGTCACCGCCGGGACTCGAATCCGAAACCTGTAGTACCGAGTGCCAAAGCCCTTAAGGAATCGAATATATCCGTTTTCGAGATAAAATCACTAATTTCCAAGATTCACCTCTAGAGGCGCTGTAATCAATATCAGATATCTCGTGGCCATCGTACTGTAGGCAAAAATGACTTCCACAACTCTAGCTTTCTCTGCCCAAATTTAATGTTGCCCTATAAAGATATAGCTCTTTACCTGTATTTGGCAAATGCGCAATCTTAATCAAACAATGACGATAAATTACACCCAAAATACACACACACCAGATAGAATTCTTGGGAGTCATAACCATTTGACCTTCCACGAAAATACTATTTATGTCATATCACTATAGAAGTTTAATATAGAACGATATCTATTATATTGGCCCGATTGTAACACCGGAAAAATTATCTCGTTCTTATCAGAAACAAATATACAGACCACTAGGAAAGCTGTATCTCGGGAATACATAGAGAGATAGCGAATGTGTTTTGAAACTCATCTATTTTTGATTATTAGGAAAACAATTATCTAATTTTCTGTGGCCTTAAATAAATATTATTGTGGATCGTAAAGTGAAACTTCCTGGGTTTAATAAGTGAGTAATTGAAACTGTTTCATCAATATGGGTTTTTCGATGAATGTTGAACTGTCTGGTTTTGGTGTAATTGTGATTTTAATTTTGAAGATTTTTTACCTCTGCCTCAAATGTAATTTTTTTTTCCTATTTTTAGTATGCAATTGTATTGAGTAATTTGATAACGCTGTACGAACAAATACTTATATATTAAATTACATATTTCACAAGTTTTATGATTACGATACATAAAACAACCATGTTACCAAAACACACAGATCCATATGATACGTAGCCAAAAAAAATCACAAAATGAATATAATAATTAAACAATTAGTAATTTTTTTAGTTTGATGTTGATTACTAATGAGGGTATTCAGATAGATAATTTCAGATCATTTTAACACCACAATGGCCGAGATGTAGCAAGTTCAACGTTCCTCAGACGATATGCTGCAATGCTTGCATTTGAGTTTTCTCACCCGAGTTTGAAATGAACATTCTCTAAAGTAGCATTTGGAAGGTTTTCATCCTTCTTTGCTGCCTGACAGCCAATTGGCTAGTGCTCTGGCCGTTGGTACCACATGTTTCAGGTTCGAATCCTGGCGGTGCCTGTATGTTTGTGAGTGGTATATAAAATAAATTCTTATTATAAAGTTATGAAATTAATTAATTAAATTAACAAATATAAAAAATTATTATTATGACTATTTAAATTTATAATTTTTTCATTAATTATATTTATTCGAATTCCATTGAAATACGTTATCATACTAGAGGTTTTAGCTAATTTCTGCAGCCCTCTAGTATCTGGAATCTGAACAATTCAGTCCCATACTTATACGTGGCATAATATGAGAGATCGACAATCTTCATTATCACTAACTATGTATTGGCGAGATATAATTTTCTTAGTGGCATGTGCTTATCTACCTAATAACACATATGATTGATTCAGAATGTAAACCTACTATTGTAATATTGTAAGAAATGACTTGCAAATTAGCCTACATAGTAAAACGCAATGATAACGAAACGGAAATGACGTGTATGACGTCAGATCTCGAGTTTCTCTCGTTTGATGCCCTTGATGATAGATGACCAAGCAGTAATCAATGTAAAATTCTTTTACACAGTTACTAAAGATTATTTTCATTAAAACCAGAGATGGCCAGCCCAAATGATCTTTCGGGCGACTTTGGAAATGTATCGTAACTCCGCGGGCCGCATATAAAATTATATATCCCTATATTAGATTTAAACCCACTATAGACATTTTTGGAGAGAAAAATTGAAACATATTCTTATTGTGTTTACTATTATTCTTACATGTGAACATAGATATTATAATAGTAATGGTACTAAACGCACATTGTAAAGAAATATATAACATTGAAAATCAAATATAAAAATATATATAAATATAAACGAAATAAAAAAAAAAATGAAATCATTAAAAAATAATATTTATTTTACTAGTATGATATTGGTTTCTCCACTCTTTCACTTAGCTTTTGCAAATCGATGAGAGCGCATCATGAGTTCGCAGAATATAATTTAATTATTCTGCGTACTCACAAATAAAACAGGCAATATCTGTCAAATATTCGCAAGATATTATTTTAAAATCAAAGTTAATTTTTTCTTATCATTTCGACAGTTCATTTTTGAATATATGGATGAACACATGATGTATTTTTTTAATGCATTGGTTTTCACTACTTTGACCATTATAAAATAAATATATTTTGTAAAAGTGTGATAAATCTCACGGGTCAATAAGACGGTTTGTAAAGACATCTCTTTTCACTCGATGAAACTGATGATCCGAGACTTTTTCTGGAACACTCTATCTGATAATCTACTTGAAGGCAACTCATCTAAAAACTGGTTTAACTTTATTCTAAATATACCTGATCAGCCCAGGTTTAAAGCTGTTGCCCTTTTCAGACCCCTGACGGGCCATGATTGTTTGGCCAATCATCTTTTTTTCGAATGAAAATAATTGCAAGCCCAAAATGCAGTCAAATGCTCTGCAGTCTTGGAGAGGACATGGATTCATCTCATCTTCCTGTCTGCCCTGCACTTGTTTCCTCTACTGTGTAGGGTCGTTACTGAGAGGCTAGGGCCCTTATGGGCTAAACATGTCATTGCAGTAGAACCTCTTTAAGTCGAACCTCGATAAGTCGAAAACCTCCAAAACTCGAAAAAATTTTTTGTTCCCTTCCCTTCAAGCCCCAAAACTTCCATTACTCAAAATTTGAATCCTCTATATGTCGAAATAATTAATCAATCCCCACAAGCCATTTTGATGCGTATTTTCCCCCCCGTAACTCGAAAAAAACAAAAACAAAAAAAAAAAAAAAAAAAAAAAAAAATTGGACCTCTGTATCTCGAACAATAGCAATGTTTCCTTTTACAACCTTTACAACTCGATCACTTGAAACTCATAACCTCTATAGCTCGAAGAAAAAAATAAGTTACCGACTTTAAGGATTTGACGACAATGCACGTCAGTGTTTATTAAAAAACAATGTATGAGTATGCAGTAAATAGAATTACTAATACTATTAAATATTCTTATTATAATTCTTATTATTGCTATTGATTTCATTTGAAACAATAAGTAAACATGTTTATTACCTCTGTATCTTGAATTTTTATTTATTTATTTACTGAAAGTAAGTCAGAAAGAATCTAGATCTCTACAAGTCGAATATTTCCTTACAAAATCCTCCATAAGTCGAAAACTCTACAAGTCGGAATTATTTGGCGTCTTCCTTGAAGTTCGACTTACGTTCTACTGTATGTGATTTCCTTCGATTTTCTTTGTTGTTTTCATATTCCTTGTGTTCTTTTTATTCTATTGCTTATTGTAGCCTGCCATTTTAAATAAAATAAATAAATAAAAAGATCGAATTGTGAGATCATTTACATCATTTCCGTTACGTTATCATTTTGGTTTTATTATGCAATCAAATTAACAAGTATTTTCTTCCCCACTGGGCTTAACTGCTTAATCAATCATCAGTGCTGTGGGACAGATAAGCGAACATATCTTTTCGACCCCACTGTAAGGGGAGATTCTCTCCATCCTTTTTAATTCCCACCACGCCGCCAGACAAATCTGCACATGGCGTCTCCTTCCACTCATCTGGTGGGGAATCTGTAGAAAATCCAGCAGTTCTGAGTGACAGCCAGTCGAACACAGGAGACAGTCTTCTCGACAACTGCTTTAATACCTTCTACAGATAGCAATGACTTTTGTGTCACAGTGACACCAGAAAAAAAAATCACGTCTAAGATAGGGATTTTAGTTGCAAAACGAAATTCCATTCAGAAATCATCATAATCAGCAGCATCATTGGCGCAAAAGCCCCATAGTGGGCCAAGGACGTCTGTCTACTGGCAGATTCCGAGACAGGAGATGATATCTTTTACCAGGTAATGTTGTCAGCCCTGTGCCCAATTGTGCCAACGGTCTAAAGTGGATTCCGAACCACTACAAACCCATTCGGAAATACCTTCGCAAAATATTCAAAGGGTGCACCTTTTAAAGTATCTATCGTAATAATTTTGCAAAATTTTTGAAAATAAATACAACATTACCTAGAGTACATCATAGGAGGAGAGGGGGGGGGCTACTACGCTGTCACGCATTCTACGATGCACTCAAATTTTGCCAACACAATGTGACACTACGGAAATTACGAATTACGAATGTTATCTTTTGAATTCTCATTGCACATATCCCCATTTTTAAATCAACGGAAGTACTTAACAGCCTATGGATTTACCGTGCCCATCTCTATCATAGATAATAGAGCTTTTCGTTGGAGCCAGGCTCCATTCTATTGGAATTCCAGCGAGTTATTTTATAGATTGTTCGTGTTGTTGTTTAGCTGCCTAATGGCTAATTGGCTAGCTCTCAGGTCTTTTGTACCACAGACTTCAGGTTCGAATCATGGCTGTGGCATGGATGTTTGTTAGTGGTTTGAAATCCACTGTAACTGAAGGTTCTAACTGTAGGTCCCGGGATTTAGTGAGCCCAAAGTGTGCACAAAATGACTGTAGAGCGACAAACTAAACTGTTCATGTTGTTGAATCACTGCTTGTATTTTCTGATTATTAAGGCTGTCAGAAAAAAAGGGGGGAATTATAGGAAATAAATTTCTTTACCTAAGAAAATGAGAAAAAAAAAAACATTTTTAGAAAACAAAATGCTACCAATTATCGTTTGTAGGGTTTATTTCAATTATTAAGATTGTTTAAGATTAATAAATAAAAACACAAAATCAATATACCTTTGTCAAAACAAACGATTTTTGAAAAAAAAAAAAAAAAAAAAAAAATGCAAATTTTGATATCGCAATGGAAGCAAAGGCTGCCAATTGTCCGTTTTCAGGTTTACTGGGGTTATTTAAAAAAAAAAAAAAAAAAAACTCTCTTTGCTCTACAAAACGATATTTTATTTATATTTTAGAAAAACAAGTTGTAGCGTACCAGGAAAGGAAAAAAAAATAAATAAATAAAGGAATTTTACCAGGTCAATTATAGTTTACCAGGTTTACTGAAATAATTTTTAAAACGTCAGTCCTAAAAATTTTATAAAAAATAAAATGCGCACTTTGACAAACTTATCTGCTGTATTTTTTCTCGATCAAACACTGACAGTTTAAAAATTAGTACTAGATTTTTTTCATTTCAGGGTGATTATTTTGAAAATATAGCACGTCAATGCCTGATATAGCACATTCCAATGACACTTCTCACTATTTCGAAAAGCAGAGTTATTTGTATAGACAGTGAGTGTCTTAAATTTCAACGTAATATGCCTTACAGAGATGATATTTGTAAAAGAAAATCAATATCTTTTCCAAAACAGACGATTATTTAAAGAAAATGAAAGTTTTAATATCCACAATGGCAGCTAAGGCTGTCAATTGTCGTTTGCCAGATTTACTGGGGGTATTGTGATTCTTGGCTTAAAAAAATCACTACTCTTTGTCTAAATAGCAGATATTTTATAAACAGCAAGCTGAAATGTCAGAGAAAACAAAAAGAAGAAAAAAAATTTCTGAAATTTTATCAAACATTCTAGAATGAACAAACTCAGGAATATGTCAGTATTTATAATACAAGAGATATAGGAAGCAATTGATTGGAATACTACAAGAATGGCCAAATTCAAACAGCCACATGAATATGCCAATGTTGAATAGATCAAGAACTTCATGACGAATGAATTGTTTAAGAATATTTAAAAGAATACACAAAAGTAAGATAAATGTCTTCGTAAATGAAGAATGAAGTATTCCAAATTCTACAAGAAACATAACATTCAACAGTCAAAAGAATATATCAACTTTTGAAAATTCTAGCTCTAAATGAAGTGTTCCAAATTCTACAAGAAACGTTATCACATACAATACCCAAAAAGAATATATCAGAGTTTGAAAATTCTAGGCACATAAATGAAGAAAAGAAGTATTCCAAGTACAATAAGAAGCCCTATACAGCTCAATAGGCACCGAAAATGCCAAAAGTGATAAATGTGAAACTTCAAGAAGAAGGAATTGATCAACGCACTATGAGTACTTATAGTTATTGATATAAAATGTGCTTCAAAACCATACTACAAAACACTTCAATCAAAAGCCAAATTCTCCAGAAAATTCGTTAAACTAACGTTATTCATGAAGCATTTCAAGAGTTAAGGGGCCCAAAGTACCATTTTCCGCCAAAATTTGGAATGGAGTTTTATTTGCTTGGCCCTCATTATTTTCGGATAACGTCATCAATGACCCCTTAACCAGGGACAACATCATGTTCACACATAAAAAAAAAAAAAAAAAAAAAAAAAAATTTGTCAATTATCACTTTGTCAGGTTTACTGAAAATAATTTTTAAAAAGTCATCCTCAAATTTTTATAAAATCGCATGTGCACTTTGACAAACTTATCTGCTGTATTTTTTCTCGAAGAAACAGTGACAGTTTAAATTTAGTGCTAGATTTTTCACCGGATGATTATTATGAAAGTATAGCATGTCAATGACTGACATAGCACAAAATGGCACTTGTCACTATTTTGAAAAGCAAAGTTATTTGAATTGACAGTATCTTGAATATCACTGTAATATGCTTTACAGAGATGACTTTCCTAATTTTTTTTTTTTTTTTTTTTTTGCTAACTTCATCTCTTCATTTAAAAATTAATGAACAGAAATAGTTATGGTCTTACATTTTACAGTGACGACGAATAATAAAATTCTAGTAAGACATTTTTTTTTTTTCCTTGCTTAATATAAAATAATAACTAAAAATCATGAGTTGCATTAAATAAAAAATACAAATTCTTTACTGATTATGCCGTCATAGAGAATGAAATGTCCTTTAGGACAGATTTTAATTGAAATAAAAAAAAAAAAATTTAATGTTTAATAATTAAAAACTAAAAAAAAAAAAAAAAAAAAAACAAACTGAAGTAAGTACTTTTTTTCAGAGAAGCTTTGCGCAGCGTATAGCTGACGTACACCCCTAATATGTAATCGATTCATCCGTTTCCGCCGTTAAACCGGATGTTTGTCATTCCTCGTGATCCGTGGTTGAACTGTATTCCTCGTAATGATATCTCTCAGTGATGTTCTTGAAAGAATAGAATACGCCTTCATAGAATACGCCATTTGATATAGATAGAATCGGTAGTCATTGTGTGATTGATTGATACTTGGACTATCTGGTTATAGTTTTACTCCAATCTATTATATATAATTCCCGTGTCACGATGTTTGTTCGGGATGAACTCTGAAACTAACAATCCGATTTTTACTTTTTTTTTTTCTTCTTAAATGTGTGTTTTGTTCCAACTTGAGAGAAATGATAGTTTTTATACAGATTTTTTTTTTTTTAAAATGCAAAATCGACGATTTTCATATTTCGTCATTTGGCGCAACTAAAATTTTGCGATTTCTCATCCGATGGAAGTAATTTTGAAAGTACATTCAAAATACAAGGGTCAGTTGTACCATAAGATCGGGTCGGTGATGCCAATACCTAACGAAGAGCTAAAATTTCTTCAAATTTATTTTATGGGCAGTTCTGAAGAACGTGTGACAACTCGATGTCAGTATAATTTTATCGAACAAGCAAGTACAAAGAGCTATTGTAGAATTGTTGGAAAATCTTTTAGAAAATCATAACCAACTTATTACATAATTTAACGAATTTATTTATTTTGACGAAAGACAGATTAACAAGAAATAGTGTTCATCGCTTAGTTCTTAGTTAAATGAAAGTAATGATTATTAAAAATTAAATTAGGAAAAATAATTATAAAACAGTGTTAAAAATCAACATTATCTACCTCATTCATTAAATTAATAAAAATTAAACATTTTCTATTCGTTGAAGCTTAATTTGAACTTTTCACCATTCTTTACCAATCACTTCCTTAACAATACCAATTATAGTATCTAATAATTGAACGAAATACAAGAAAGCCACACCAACGCGTGGCCGGGTCTGCTAGTATAGATATATAAATACGGGGGAAGTTATCTTTTCTTTCCCCCTGTCTAACTCGTGCAGTTCCTTAGGTCCTATCCTGGATAAGGCTGGATCTGCTATGATTCTCTGCAATATTAACAACCAATGATCTGATATGCCCGGCATTGGGGAAACGTTATGTATAAGGCCAAATATATATTGTATGATGCCATCATACTGAATTCACTATAATTTGATACAAATATACAAGTTTTGATGGTTCATTCGCTTATATTTACCAGAGATGTGTTTTTATATGTCAATTACAGTTATACTTCTCCTCCTATTTTCATGTTATTAACGTTCACAATTTTATGCACTTTTTTATTGAGTTCTGCAGGGTTGTAGATATTTTGTAACTAGCCAGAAATATTTTTTATTGATGCAGCATAAAACTATATAAAAAAATCGTTAATCTGATGTAAAACATGATTAGAAAATTCCGAAAATTCAAATTCTACATAATATCACAGTGATTCAATGCCGTTCAATTTGGCAAATTTGGTGCATTTTATTGTATTGTACAAATCTATTTGCAAAATCTTACTTTAGTGAAGAATTAAAAAAAAAAAACTTTTATCACAATATCTTCATGTAGCTTCATACCGTGATCACAATACCTTCATACCATGATCATAATACCTTCATATACTTTCGTATCATGACCACAATACCTTCGTATCCCGACCACATTACATGTACCTTCATATCTTGATCACATTGCCTTCATATACCTTGACACCTTTATCAGAATACCTTCATATATTTTCATACATTCATCAAAATTCCTTCATACCTTGATCACAATACCTTTATATAACTTGATACGATTAGAATAGCTTCGTGCACCTTGATCAGAATACCTTCATATACTTTCGTACATTGATCACAATTCCTTCGTATACCTTGATATCATGACCACAATACCTTTATATACCTTCATACCCTGATTACAATACCTTCATATATCTTCATACCATGATCATAATACCTTCATACCATGATCATAATACCTTCATACCATGATCGCAATACCTTTATGCATTGATCACAATATTTTAATATGCATTCATACCATGATCATAATACTTTCATATGCCTTCATACCATAATCACAATACATTCATATATCTTCATATCATGGATCACAAGAGCTTCATGCTTTGATCGCAATACCTTCATACCTTGATCTGAATACCTTTACACGTTGATCAAAATACCTTCATATACATTCATACCTTGATCACAATACCTTCATACATCGATCATAATACCTTCATATCATAATCACAATACCTCCATATACCTTTATATCTTGATCACAATTTCATATTGAATTTCATGTGGATAATTTAGCCCTTTTGCAACCTTAGTAGAATTAGGAGAAAAATCTATTCTACATTGATACGAACATGTTCTACAAAAAAAAAAAAAAAAAAAAAAAAAGTTCCGTAGTTCTAAATTAAGAACTTTAATTAGGTGATAAAGAAAATGAAACTAATTAACTGTTAGAAAAGTAATAAAACTTAATTAAGCTAAGAAATTTTTTTTCTATTTCACCTTTTTTTTACGCGACATTCGACCTTGACTTCCCAAGGTTAAACAACGCACAAAATTTGTTACCAAAGCATGTCGTTAAGGTGCATAGATTCCTTACAAGACTTTGATGAAGATTTTGCGAAACACGAAGTACTTAGTTTTTGGGGAGGAAAAAAATGCTCTACTAATTAAAATAAAAACGCTATTAAATAGGGAATTTCTTTTTTTTTTTTTTTTTTTCATCCATCCGCCTAGAATAGCGTCAGTTTTAGGACTTAATTTTCCCCAAGGTCAAACATCACTAAAAATTTGTTACCAAACATGTTATGGAGCTTCAGAAATTCCTTATAAGACTATCAAGAAAACCCGCAAAAGTGTTCCGTTTTGAAGTCGCCACTCGAGATAGAACGTTCGAGTTCCTGATAAAAGAATGGCGCAGGTTGGAAATGGAACACCACACACGAGGCACAAGATGCGTTTTGATGAATAAATAGTTTTATCGTTCATTATCTTTTGGGTGCTGGATGTTATCAGGCAAATCTGGGCATCGGAAGATGTTTTTTTTTTTTTTTTCATGTGAAATTCAAAGTTTGAATTATTTTTGGATAGACTGATATTGCTTGAAATCTGGGGTTCGATTCATGGTGCATACTGTAAAACATATTTTGTTTTAGAGTAGGGGTGGCCAACCCAAATGATCATGCGGACAACTTTGGAAATGCGTCCTAACTCCGCGGACCGCATTTTTTTGCAGTGAAAAATTGAAACATAATGAGTTATTATTTTTGTGTTTATTATTATTCTTATACGTAAACATAGATAATATTTATTAATTTTTATCAAATACCTGAAAATAATAATAATAAAAGTTTTGGTTTCGAGTCCTGACGTTGGCATGGATTTTTGTAGTGGTCCGGAATATACTCTAAACCGTAGGCCCCGGTCTAATATGACTGTAGAGCGTAGGGCTAATAACCCTAACCCGTAAAAAAAAAGTCAGCGTCACAAACACAAATGAACAATTATGCATATTTTTTTTTTTTTTTTAACTGTACTGCTGTACAGAATAATATTTTTAAAATTAAAGCTAATTTTTCTCATAATTTCAACAGTTAATTTTTAAATAGATGGATGCACACATAATGTATTTTTTTAATGCACTACTTCGGCCATTATAAAATAACTATATTTTGTAAACGTGTGATAAATCTCAAGGGCCGGAAAAACGTTCAAGGCGGGCTGCGGGTTGGCCATCCCTGTTTTACAGTATGCGGGATAAACATGGTGGATATACTGTAAAACATGGATGTAAAGGCATATAAAAATACACACACTCAAAAAAGGAAGTAACCTCCAAAATTGTTAAGCACATTCTGGGCATATATTTCGCGTATTTTATATAGTAAATAAATAATATTGCTTAATAAAAAAAGCGAATAAAGAATTTGATGCGTAATATTACAATAGTCGAATAAAATCTGGAATTTGATTAGATTTCTGTGGTATCAAACTCGAAAGTGACTAAAGGGTTTTTATTGATAATATTTTTGATAATCATGCTAAAAATGAATGCGCACAAATACTGTGTTCTTCCAAACGTGCTTGCGCATTATTTTGGCCACAGCCACATCTTACAATTTGTGGAGTTCAGGAGAAATGGTCAGTTGGTCTACAGACTTTCATCCGGAGAGGGGCTTCAGGTTCGAATCCTGTCGGTGGCATGGATGTTTGTGAGGCATTCCGAATCCATGCTAAACTGTAGGTCCTGGTCTAATTAGCCTAAAGTGTGCAAAAAATAATCGTGGAAAGACAAACCATACCACCCGGAGAAGAAGTATATTTCGCGCATCCTGAGCCTAACTCAGTTTTGGATTTTTGACTTAGAAGTGGAATCCTTCCAAGAATCTATAATTATACGTCTTTAAATGTGCTATATATTGTGTTTCTCTAATTGTATGTCTGTGGTGTTGGTGCGTGTGTCATTAAAGCTGTGAGTTCTCCAAACTGTGCCTCAAATATCTCAAACCAGTTACAACCTGGTTGCCGTACCCACACTAATACACAATAGAATTAACATTAAAATAGTTATCATAATGTTTGAAAATAGAAGAAATAAACGAATTTTTGTAATTAAACTACTATAACCCTAAAGAAATTGGTGAAACACCGGGTTGCAAAATTGGCGACTTTTCGGGATACAGGATTTTAGTGTTTGCCAAATATATTATACAGATGGCATACAGTAAATAAGTTAGCACTTTATTGACAAAGAATATCATCTTCTGTGTATACTAAAATAGAAAACATTTAAATGAAATTTTTTATTAATTTTTAAATGCTTACTTTTTTTTTAAACTAAAGTTGGATCGTATTTTAAAAATATTTTATAAAAACTTCTGAAAAAAAATTACCAGTTATATTTTTAAAAAATAAACTGATGTCGGTGAGGTTGCTTGTCCCGTATGATTTCATATGCATCGAAAAATTTGATTAAAGATAAAAATGAAAAAAAAATTGCTATTACATAATTTAAATTCTCATTTCGATCTAGCGGCCTGAAAGCTAATGGGCTAGTACTCTGTCCTTTGGAACCCAGGCTCCAGGTTCGAATACATAGTATGCATAGGTAACTTTTATTTTTAGTTTAACATCGAGGAGCCTCGTGTCTCACGAACAGCCCACTGACAACCATTGCATTACTAGAAGTAAAGACGGCCTAATAACCAATTGACTAGTGCTCTGGCCTTTGATATCACGGGCTTCAGGTTCGAATCCTGTCAGTGGCATGGATGTTTGTGAATGGTTCGGAATCCACTTTAAACTGCATGTACCGGTCTGTTTAACCCTCGTGTGCACAAGATGACCATAGAGCGAAAAACCAAACCTTTTGATCTAAGCGGCTTGATGGCCAATTAACTAACCCTTTGTCCTTTGATATCATAGGTTTCAGGTTCGATTCCTGGAGGTGGCATGGATGTTTGTGAGTGGTTCGAATCCACGTTAAACTGTAGGTTCTGGTCTAATTAGCACAAAGTATGCAGAAAATGACCGTAGAGCGACAAACCAAACTTTTCAATCTAAATGACGTAAACTGGATTAATAATTTTTTTAAATATTTTATTGGATTTAGATATTTCTATTTTTATGCTTCTGTAATTTTTTGCAAACCCCAGTATATGTTGGAAAATATTCTATTGAATCTTTGTTTTCAAAGATTGTAAAGAACTAAAAATCCCCAAACACATAACATACAATACGAATTCCTTACAAAGTACGATTTGCTGAAAATCTTTAGATATTTTTTTATTTTATTTGGCACCAAAAAAAAAGTGTAAAAAGGATACGAATAGTTTTTACGAACAATAAACTACCGCCAAAGTTACAACATCGCCAAAACTCTATAAACTTTCTTCTGCTACTAGTACATCAATTCGCTAAGGTATCTTAAATCGTAAAATACCTGCATCTGTTCCTGTACTGATAAAAAACCCAGGATCCTACATAAAATCAACTGAGTTTCAGTATTCTTCTGTAAGCAGTAAGTATTTTTTAATCAGTTTTTTATATCTATCATAAAAACTTTTAGTTTCTGAAATACGAAAGTCGTTATGCGGTCATAATGTGAGTTTTCAAATAAAAATGACGTAAAGTGTTCGATTTATGGTTTTCTGGATTACGTAAGATTTGTAGAATGTAAATTGAAAGATATTTATAATTGGAATAGAATATTATTCTTTTTTTGATTTTGACTATTAATTTTTGAATATAAAGAATCAGAATATTTATTTATTTATATTTTTTTTTTATCGTTCTAAATTTCAGTTGTTGGTGGGGTGACGTATTCTTTTGGGGCTATTTAGCCCCTGGGGGGCTTCATCTCCGATAGGACAGGGCAAATACAGTTGAAACATTGAAAATTACCCAGAATATATTTACAAATATAAGAAAATTAACTTACGATCATAAACAAATAAAAGAAAATAAAAAATATTTAAAAATTAAATCAAAATTTTGCGCGGACGTTTTAAATCGTAATTGGGAACGTAAGAGTCCATCTCCTGGATTGCAGTATTTTCATGATTCATAAGCGTGTCAAAAAAAATTTAAGAGAGATATGTTTAAGAAAATCTTTTAAAGAAGGAATGTTGATAGCTTTATAGATATCAGAATTGCGCACGAACCATTCAGCAGAGGTCATTTGGCGGATAGTGATATTTGTAAAGTTTCAAGCGTTTTTAAATTAGATTTACCTACATAGGACCAGACAGGGCAAGCGTATGTGTGAATTGGGCGAAGCATAGCAGTATAACGAAGAATTTTGTTTTTCCTGGTCATGGTAGAATTTCTATTTATAAGTGGGTAGAGTTTTCTGAAGACAATACGAAACTTAGTTTTGGTGTGCAGAAAACATCGTTTCCAAATTAAATGCTGATCCAGAATAACTCCTAAGTTATACTATTCCTTACAATATTATACTCCTTAGTTTGACTATTTGCATTGACTATTATTGTATTGTATCTTGTATTGTATTATTGTATTGTATTACTATTTGTATTGACTCTTTGTATTGACTATTATTAGTTATACTCCTTAATTTGATTATTCCAAGATGTGGTTTTCAAGAACACTGCATCATTTTGCATTAGATCACGCATATCATATCTTAAATTAAATTCAACAAACTGATGAAGATTTCTTTTCAGTATCGAAAAGAATGAAAATATTATTATTTTGAAATTTAGTCATGCTTCAGAAATTTAAAACTTAATTGATTTTAATTCTAATGAAATCAATTCACATAAAAAAAAAATCTGATCAAATTATTTGATCAAAAAAAAAACATGTGAAATTTCCCAATGCTTTTGTTAAAACGATTTATTCCAAAATATCTAATTTTCACAATTATCAAAATCATTCTAAAAAGGTGTTAATATTCTCTTATAAATGTGTCTAATATATTTATTATTATAAATTGCATAATTATATATACTTTAAAAATGCAGCATAACGGTGGGTCATTTTCAATATTTTAAACATTTTGAAGTAAAATCATTGCTAGATTTAGCAATCATTTTGCCATTTTGCTGCTAGAGTCAGTACAGCTTTAAATTATCTACATGAAAAACTAAGAAAATATATTTAATATAAACAAATTTTTAAAATTATATCCTTTTATTTATAAAAACAATTATAAATTATGTGCTTAATAGTGTATTGACGTACATATATGAGCAAATATGCATGACAACAAATATTTACAATCATCAATAATGAGAAATGTATAGTATTATAAAAACTGCTCGATTAATTAAAATTTAAATGAATTTTGATATTTGCTAACCAAATATTAAAATTATTGTTATATTATTGTAAAGCATCTAATTTAATTATTTTTACTGTATAGTATAAAATTATTTCACTCGTATTTATTTATTTTGCTATGTGTCGCAATACGGGTTGATGCCAATGTGTCGCAATATGTGCCGATGTCAATGTGTTGCAATACGGGTTGATGTCAATGTGTCGCAATGCGTGCCGATGCCAATGTACCAATGCATGTCATTTACAATCAATACACATTAAAAATTCAATGATTGCAAAAATTTTTTTTTCTTAGAAACATTAAAAAAACGTGTTGAAAAAAATCCTATTTTGTAAATATGCCAGATAAAAACGATGTACTTCCAATACGGTATTGATAACATGTAAATATATAGAAGAAGATTACAAGTTTTCTTAGTAGCTTTTTTTTTTTTTTTTATCGACAAAATAATTCAAGCTTTTGGAGAATACAGACTGTTCCAATAAGTAGGCTTAACTCTCTCAATTCAGAGAAATATCAATACATGTCGATGTATCATTACATGATGTATCAATGCGTGTTCATGTCGATGTATCAATGCGTGTTCATGTCGATGTATCAATGCGTGTTAATGTTGAATGTATCTCAATGCGTGTTAATGTTGAATGTATCTCAATGCGTGTTAATGTTGAATGTATCTCAATGCGTGTTAATGTTGAAGTCGATACATGTTGATGTCAATGTATCAATACACCCATAAAAAGTTAATGATTGCAAATATTTTTTTTCTTGGTAACATTTATATATATATAAAGGTATAAAAAAAAAGATTACAACTTTTCTTAGCAGGTTTTTTTTTTTTTTTTTTTTTATCGACAAGATAATCCCAAGCTTTTGGAAAATACAGTGTTCCAATAAGTAGGCTTAACTCTCCAAATTCGGTGAAAATCACCAACCAGAAACACTTCTTATCAACGAATCTATCCAAGCGCACATCTGCGACGACAGTACAGTAGACCCCCATCTTTTCTCTGCTTCCACACCAGAAGAGGCTTCCCAGCCAATTTTCCAGAAAACTAACCCACAAAAAAAAAAAAAACTGTGTTGCAACCAACCTTGATCTTGGTTCGTAGCTGCTATTGAAACCCGCCAAGGACACGCAAAACTTCGTGCGTCACAAAAGTGTGTGTGTAGGGCTTCAGAATATTCTGTTTTTTTTCGAACAGTGGTGGCTTTTTTTTAGGAAGGCATCTGGTGCTTGGAAGTAGTGTCTTTTGTGTAAGCCTGCTGCAAGAATGGGTTTTTTTAGGCTTAAAGTTTATGAGCCGTAAATTTTTTGGTTTTAGGTAACTGATGGAATTAAGTACCGGTTGATTAACATAGTATGTAATAAAAAAAAAGAATTGCTGAAATTACAAAAATGTAATGTAGCATGCCTTCCGTCGTAGTTTTTATTTAATCCTTTGTAGTAATAGATAAAAAAAATAATAAAAAATTCGTAAATTTTTTTTGTAGATCGCGTGATATGACGCTCTAGTATTGAATCATTGCTCATAAGCAAGCAGAAACTAAATAAGAAATGTGCTGAATATTCGTTGCTAATAAAGAGTCTTATTTATTTACCACATGCAATAAGCATTGGGAAATAAATACGTATTAAATTTTCTTTTCTAAGTTGCATGTCTTTTATTAGAACATGAAAGTAACACTTAAAATAAAAAATAATTTAAAATAAGAATGGAAAAAACTTTCAAAAAAGAAACACAAGCTTAACTGAAAGTGTTCTGAAATGATTCTTAAATTCGTTTTCATTTTACAATTGTTACTATTATTATTTTTAAACTATAAACAACTATTTTCGAATGAAAATATCTCTAATCTTTTATTTATCCTCGTTATATAAATTTCTGGGGCATGATGGACGTGTGATCCATAGGGTTTTTCGGGTTCGAGTCCGGCAGTGCCGTGGATGTTTGTAGTGATTCGGAATCCGCTTTAAACTGTAGGTCCCGGTCTCATATGACTGTAGAGCGTTATGTGTAGGGCTTACAACCCTACCCGTAAAAACAAAACATCTCCTGTCTCGAAATCTGCCAGTAGGTAGACGGCCTTGGCCCACCATGGGTTGTTGTGCCACTGATGATGAACATATAAATTTCTAATTTAAGTGATGCTAAAAATTGGTATATAAAAAAATTCTTTTAGACAAAACTTTCTACTAAATATTTATAAAGAAGTAAATTATTTTTAAGCTATCTATCATATAAATTAATTTTACTGTCATTTTCCTTACTCCTATAAATAAAATAAGAATAAAATAATTATTACTAAAAAATATTCATCCATTTAACTACAAGTAAATAATAAAATAATTGTTTCTTTTACTTCAGAAATAGAGCAAAAATATATTTTTACTTTTGGAAATAAAAACTTTTTAGCCAAAAGCAATAAAATATTTAAATCATATTAAAGATATTGTAACAATTAAGCCATAATTAAAAAAAACTATAAAAAAAACAGTCACAGTTAAATGACATTATGATAAATAAGAATAAATTGTTTATTGCTAAAAAAAAAAATCATCTATTTAACTACTAATGAATAATAAAATCATTGTTTCTTTTACTTCAGTAGTAGAATAAAAATATATTCTTACTTTTAGAGATTATTATTTTTGTCAAAAAGTAATAAAATATTAATTATATTAAAGATATTGTAGCCGTTAAGCTATAATTAAAAAAACTAAAAAAACTCACGAATACAGCCGCAGTTAAACGATCTTATGATAAAATAAGAATTAATTATTTAATTAATTCGAATTAAAAATAAATTAGAATGAAATTAATTATAATTAATTGTTTAATTAGTTAGAATAAAAATATATTCGTACTTTTAGAAATAAATACTTTTTTTTTAAAGCAATAAAATATTCATTATATTTAAAATAGTATAATCGTTAAGCTATAATTAAAAAAACTAAAAGAAAATTCACGAATACAGTCGCAGTTAAACGATCATGTAGATTTATTTACTGCAAAACAAATAATCATTTGCTCGTTTCTTAAGACTTGCAACTCAAAATGCAAGCGAATTGTTTCAGTATTTGTGAATAAAATCAACAACAAACTTGTAAAAATGTCGCGAAATTTTGCATAATGCGCTTCAAAGTAAGCGATATTCTTAATATTTGCTGATAAAAAAAAAATACGTTACATAAAAGATAAGAATTAGTACTTTGATCTTCAAAAAATTGCAGTATTTTCATTTCTTAGCCATGTGCAAGTCTTAAAAATGACATACTTCTTCAGTGATAAGATCAATATGCGAATATTTATGATAAATATTTAAGTGGGCTTTAAATATTCCTTGAATCTGAAGATCTGATTCGATTATATGTCTGGGTTTGTCGAGTTTTAAAATTACTTTGTGATATCAAGTTTCATTTTTTGTAGACTTTTTGTGTATGGTTTTAATGTAACAAAAATATTTGATTTTTTTTTTTTTTTTTTTTTTTAATAAACATGCATTCATCCATTAATTTTTGTTAAAACGTTACACGTATTTTTATGTATTATTAAATTCAAATTATTGGGTTGGCAACTAAGTGATTGCGGATTTTAAATAAGAAGGAAAATTCAAAATTTTTGCTTAAAAATATGACTTTATTCAATTAGGTATTCAGTGTCGTAATTCCATGTTTATAAAAACTTCTGATTTTTGTCAGTAAAAACTGAATTAAAATGTAATTTTACATCATCAGCGTCATTAAAAATGTTATCATTTAAGGAGTTCTGTATGGAATGAAATAAATGATAATCTTATGGCGCAAGGTCTGGGCTATAGAGTGGATGTGACAACACATTCCAACTAATTCCAATAATTTTTGGCGAGTTATCAAAGATATGTGGGGCTTTGCATTATCAAACTGGAAAACAACACTTATGATTTGCCAATTCTAGTCTGCTTTTCTTAAACTGCATCGCTCAGTTTAGGGAATTATTGAACATACTTGTCTGAATTAATTGTTTGGTTTCTTGGTAAAAGTTCAAAGTGCAGAATTCTTTTATAATCCCACCAAATTGACAGCATAATCTTTTTTGGTGAATCTTAGCTTTTGGTGTCGTCTGGGCTGGTTATCTTATAGTACATCTCCCCGGTCTTTTCCGATTAATGTTGCTATAAACTATCCGCTTTTCGGCGCCAGTTATCAGTCGTTTCAGAAACGGAATTTCGTTGCGTTTCAGAAGCGAATCGCAGATGCTAATGCGTTGCGCCAAATGAATTTCCTTAAGCTGATGAGGGATCCATAAATCGAGTTTCTTGTCATAGAAAAGCTGTTTTAATTTTTTTAATGCACGTATGCGATACATTGAGCTTCTCTGCAATATCGCGTGTTGTGCTATGACGATCTGAATCGATAATGGCCTTAATGTGGGACTCATCAACTTCAACTGGACGGCCAGATCGTTGCGCATTTTCAATTCCTTCTATTAGTTCACAGTCTCACAATATATATCTTGTCCAAATTTTCAATCGTTCATAAAATACTATTTATTCATCCACTCAAGTTCAAATACATTTTTGAACTTGTAGTGGATAACACTGGATGTTAATACAGTTTTTTTCAAATATTAATTCAGTAAATAATTTAATTAATTAATTTAGTTTTCTTTAGATTTAAGTTGCATATTTCTACCAATAGATGGCACCAGATAAACTTAAAAAAATGAATGAAAATTATTTTTATTGGACTTTCTGCATTATAGTGAAAAAAAGTAGGAATTGACTTTAAAAAAATTGTTTTTATATTACTTGTTTAATGAAAAATCACCAGAACGAAATTTGGCAAACCACGCGTGATATCTCACGGACCGGAAAACTATTCAAGGCGGGCCGAGGGTTGGCCACCCCAATACTAAGACCATCTATTAACAAAATTCGCTATCACTTAGCTGCCAACCCCTTAAAAAAAAAAAAAAAAAACTCAATCGCAGTTCCATGATTATACTTAAAATACGTTTCACTTTCAAAACATCTTTTTTTTCTGCAGCAGGTTTTAAATCGGTTAACCCTAAATAAAATAATACGGTGCCCAAAAAGTAAGAAAATTCTATTTCATCATATTCTATTTCATAAATTAAAAATTAAAAATTCTTTATTTCATCGTCTTCAAAGTAATCCCCTCCGGACACAATACACTTATGCCAACTTTTTTTCCAATCTTCAATGCATTCTAAAAAGTTATCGGCAGGGATGGCCTTCAAAGCACGAGCCGATTCACGTTGAATCAACTCAAAACGATGTCCCCGGAGTGGTCTTTTGAGTTTAGGTAATAGCCAGAGGTCGTACGGTGTGAATACGGTGGTTGTGAAACGATATGGGTTTCATTTTGGCGAAGAATCAATGCAGTGTGAGCTGGCGCGTTCAGTGTTTTCAGTACCGATCGAGATTTGACGCGTTTGAGGCCCAAAATAGACTGGACCGATCCTTTTGAAATTCCAACATCATCAGCAAGGTCTTTAATTGTAAATCGATGGTTTGCAAGCACCAAATCCTTAATTTTTGGATGTAAGCTTCGTCGGTTGAGTTTGAGGGTCGACCAGAGGGCCTTCAACGCGTTCTCTGCCGCCTTTCACTGTTTATATCACTATCTATACGTTTCCACAAACAAAATTCAATGCAAGTTCTTTGCTCAATTAATTCAGACATTTCAAAAAAATCACAGGAATCAGTTTTAGCGTCTCACAAAGCCAAGCGTAACTCCAACGCTAATGAATATTTTGACGTCAAATTTCACACAGATGTCAAGGACAGTGCCAACAACCTAAAAAAGAGAAAAAAAAAAATTGAAGACAGAGTTGAGAGTATTAATTGAGAAGCTAAAGACTTCTGGCTATTCCCTAAACTCAAAAGACCCCTCCGGGGACACCGTTTTGAGTCGATTGAAGAGATTCAACATGAATCGGCGAGCTCTTTGAAGGCCATCCCTGCCGATGACTTTTTAGCATGCATTGAGGATTGGAAAAAAAGTTGTCGTAAGTGCATTGTGTCCGGAGGGGGATTACTTTGACGGCAATGAAATAAATTTGGAAGAATAAATAAGGAGTTTAAAAAAAAAAAAAAAATGGTCTTACTTTTTGGGTACAGTAGTAAATAAATAAGAATGTAAAACGTGCAAAACGTAGAACTTTTGACATAAATTTGAGATTCCTATTTATTTACTGCGCACTCTTTTATTTTTATTTATTTATTTTTTTTTTTTTTTTGTTCATACCATTATAAAAAATATATATATATTCTCATTAAATCTGCTCATTTTTTAAACGAAATGACGTAATAATTTTTTTTAATGCTGATATACTCTTTTGAGAAATACTGGCAACAGATCAGCAATTTAAATACTCAAAAAAGAAACGAGTTCGTTTCTTTTGTTTCTACTGCGTACTTATTAAAAATAATGATTTACAGAAAAAATAAAAAAAAAAAAATGAAATGCGTAGTAATAAATCGAAATTAGGCTGAAACGCAGGTAAAAATAAAATAAATTTTATCCTCTCCCAAATTGACGTAACTGAACGTATTTTAATAACTTAATTGCGTTTTGAAAGAAATGAAGAAATGCAAATCGATAATAAATATTCGTTTTTTCACTTTTGACATTTAAAGGGAAATTTATATGCCGAGTGAGCTACGAAATAATTTGAAAATTGAATTGATTAGATTTTGGATGGATTTAATTAGGAATGATTTCTTTTTTTTTTTCGATAAAAACTAGTAAAAATAATGAATTTATTATATTTGTGGGTTAATTTTATATAGTAGACCAGGGATGGCCGACCAATTCGCGGCATTTTCCTGCCCGTGAGATTTATCACACTATTACAAAATATATTTATTTTATAATGGCCAAAATAGTGAAAACCAATGTATTAAAAAAAAAAAAAAACACATTCACATATATTCAAAAATTAACCGTCGAAATTATGAGAAAAAAATTAACTTTGATTTTAAAATAATATTTTTGCGCAAACAAATATCGCACTAGTCAAATAAATATTTTTAATGATTTCATTTCTTTATTTTATTTATATCTATATATTTTTTATATTTCATTTTTAGTGTTCTATATTTCTTTACAATGTGCGTTTAGTATCATCATCATTATTATTATATTATCCATGTTTGCATCTAAGAATAATAGCAAACACAATAATAATCTCTTTTATGTTCCAGTTTTTCACTCCAAAAAAAATGTCTATAGTGAGTCTAACTCTAATAGGGGATATATAATTTTATATGCGGCCAGCGGTGTTAGGATACATTGCCAAACTGCCCCGCAAGATCATTTGGGTTGGGTAGAGCATTGAGCATTGGTTGAGCATTGGTTCGCCATTTTTTGGGGTGGTCGGGTAGAAGAGAGAAAGGGGAAGGTAACTCATTTCTTACAAAAAAAAAAAAAAAAAAAAAACTTACAATAAATTGGGAAATCAATAAAAATACACACTAAAAAGAATCATAAGATCTACATTTGTAGTCGCTGAGAGTTAAAAGTAAGTTATGAGAGAAATGATTTCATATATTCAGGGCATGAATAATTAAAATTGAATATATTTAATATATTTTTATCAAATATTATTGCTTTGTTCAAATAATCCAACAACACTGGCAATCAAAATAATTCTTTATGTTTTTTCATTTTCTAAAACTTCTTCCTCATTGGCGCTACAGCCCCATGGCGGGCAAAGGCCGTATGCCTACTGTCAGATTTTGAGACAGGAGATGTTTTCTTTTTTACGACGTAGGGTTGTCAGTCCTACACCCAATGCTCTACAGTCATATTAGACCGGCACCTACGGTTTAAAGTGGGTTCGAACCACTACAACGCTTCTTAACGTTTCAGCGGCCTGATGGACAATTGGACAGCACTATGGCCTTTGCTGCCACATGCTTGAGGTTCGAATCTAGGCGATGCTATGGATGTTTGTGAGGGTTCGGAATCCACGTTAAACTAGGTGGCGGTCTAATTAGCCCAAAAAAAAAAAAAAAAAAAAAAAAAAAAAAAAAGCCGTTGAGAGACAAACCACACTACTTAACATTTAATTTTACCATTAATTCCTATAATTTTGGGGAAAATAAAAATTAGCTTTATACAAAAGTCGCAAAACGGATCTTTAAAACCGACCAATTTTTTCAGATTGCAACAGTTGTTGAGAAAAAAAAAAAAAAAGGAATCTTGTCACAAGACATTGAATACAAAAAGTTGTACGAAATACTACTAAATTGGATTCCCATTTTGCAATACAAAAAAAAAAAAAAAAAAACTTAACAAGTAAGAAGTTGAAAAACTTAAAGAAAAGAAAAATATATCAAAAACAAAAACAGCAACGAAACAAAAGAAAAAAAAAAAATAATAATAATTATCGCCTACAATTCAATTCATATCCTTTTAATTGAAGAAACGAATTTATATTGAAGGTCAATTACATTTATTTAATTCATATATGCAATCAAATTTAACAATAGCCATGTTCACTGGTGTTTAATAAAAAAAAATAAACCAGGAAAAACACCAGCTCTATCAACACAATCAGGTGTTACAATAAAATATAGAAAACTATGTGTTGGAATATGAAATGTTTAACAAACCACAATTGGGCTTAGGTGGATAATGCCTATAAATTTAAACAAGTTCATACAATTGACCATTGGTTGAGTGGAGGGGGTGGGTGGTCAAGCCATTACCTTGGAGGACGCCTAAATCCTTGTAAACACTACTACTACGCCACACCACATCTGGAGCTGAGTTGCCCCTTTACAGTTTGGGAATGATGTGGGTGAGAAGTCTGATTGGGCTCTGTCACACTCTACGGTCATTTGAAACCGGGACCGACGGCTTAAAATTAATTTCGAATCAATACAAACACCATGCATCCTAGCTCAGCGGGCCGCACGTAAAATTATATATCCCCCTATTAGATTTAGACCCACCATAGACATTTTTTTGGAGTGAAACATTGAAACATATTATTGTATTTACTATACTTACATGTAAATATAGATAACATAATAATAATGATACTAAACGCATAACTGCGCTTATCTAGGGATGGTCTAAGCATCACTGAGGTCACTTAAAGTGAAATACAGAACCTGTTATATTATATGTTCCAAGATGCACGCGCATCATGAATTCGCAGAATATAATTTAATTGTTCTGCGAACTCATGATTATTCTGCGAATTCAAAGTTAGTTTTTATCATCATTTCGGCAGTTAATTTTTGAATATATGGATACACACATAATGTATTTTTGTAATACAATGGTTTTCTGTACTTTGTCCATTATAAAATAAATATATTTTGTAAAAGTGTGATACATCTCACGGCCGGAAAAATATTCTGGTTGGGTCGCGGGGTGGCCACCCCTGTTTTAACAAAATACAATTGGCCTTAAGGGGATAATGCCTATAAATTTAAACATGTGCATACAATTCTCCAGTTGACTTGAGTGCAGGGGAGGAGGGGCGAGGGGGGAGGTTCAAACCGCCAGCCAGCACCTTAGTATATGCCTGAAGGGTTCTTTTCCTTCAACCCCTGTAAATAGCTCTGCGGTTACACAAAGGACAAAGGAGGCGATAGTTTGAGAAACAGGAGATTGGTTTAGAAGCAAAGGCGTGGTTAAGTTTTGCAATAGGCTAATGTGGAAGAATCCCATTTGATGAATTATAATGGCATTTGGACCAATCAGAAAAATCGTTTTCTTGAAAAATAAATAATTACGAAAAAAAAAAAAAAAAATAAAAAAAAGAAAAATATTTATATTTTCATCATCGGTGGCGCAACAGCCCCATGGTGGGCCAAGGCCGTCTATCTACTGGCAGATTTCTGGACAGGAGATGTTTTTGTTTTTACGGGGTTGGGTTGTCACAGCCTTACGTTTATATTTTAGCCCCAAATTTTTTAATAAATTTTTTAAAAAGTAGACAATAAATAACAAATAATTTTAAATAAAAAACAATTCTTATAATATTTGCCGTTCTAAAGTGTTTTCCTGATAAAATATTTTATAACAGTTTCAAATGATATATAATTAGTAAATCTTTTTTATATCATCATCATTCTATTCTATTTCTAATAAAATTATATATGTATATATTTAATATTGATTTATCATAATTAAAAGATATATATAGACAAATAAGGAAAAAGCAAGTCACAAAAATCAATATTTCGATCAATATTTTCGTATAAATTCATTAATAAAAATGTCATCTTAGTATATTTGGTATTAAATTTAAATATCGTTTGGTTTCGTTTTTGAAAGTTCGTTTGGCAAAAATTATTCTATTTTTATTATTTTTATTTCGAATCTGGTTGTCTGTCTTTAATGGAAGGATGACTAACATTCGAAAACTTACTACACAGGTAAAAATTTGTCAGAAAATATAATTAAATTGATGAAAATAGCACATTTGACTGCATTTCTTGTCATAAAATTCGAAGAAGAAATTCGGATTGATGACAAGGAAAGTAAGCAGTCGTCCATCGAAGCTTGAATGAATGATTTATTACAAGAAAAAGTATGAATTAATTCTAAATCAAGCGCTATTTTAAACTTTTCAAAAAAAACTTTCATGTAGAATTTTAGCAAGTTTCAATATTTACATAAAATTAAGCGATTTTGTTTATGGCTGGTACAAACCTGTTATTTAAAAATGTTCCTCAACAATATTCTAAGTGTTTTTTTTCCCCTATTTTGGCGTAATAACCAAGCAGATAATTTAAATTCTACTGTATACTGCAAATATGATTTTAAAAAAATCGTTAGTTCCTTATTGTTGAAATTCGAATGCATTTAACATTTCGAATATTTCGATATTGTTGAAATATGATTTTTTTAAAAATCGTTTTATATTTCGATACACAAATATGATTTTTTTTTTTTTAAAATCGTTTCTTATTGTTTAAATTTGAATTTATTTAACATTTCGAATATTTCGATACGCAAATATAATTTTTTTTAAAAATCGTTTGTTCCTTATTGTTAAATAAATTCAATTTCAACATTTCGCATATTTCGATATACAAATATGATTTTTAAAAAATCGTTTGTTTCTTACTGTTAAAATTCTAACTTATTTAACATTCGAATATTTCGATATGCAAATATGATTTAAAAAAAAAAAACGTTTGTCTCTTATTATTAAAATTCGAATATATTTAACATTTTGAATATTTAGACATACAAATATGATTTAAAAAAATCGTTCGTTCCTTATTGTTGAAATTCGAATTTCACATTATTCGAAATTCAAATTTATTTAACATTTCGAATATTTCGAAAACGAACACCGATACTGTTAAAATTATTTCTATTTTTAAGATTGGCAGCAGCACAGCGAATTATAATTAAATCTTCAACTGCTTCTGATATATTTAATTACGAATGTAGGGCATGACACGAATTGTGAATTCGCGGTCCATTTCTTCGTGTGTTTCAATAGAATTACCGTCATTTTTTTCCTTATGGAAAATCTAACCCGAAGAAACGGGATATCCACACCAAAAAATGACGTGGCTAATTGATTCGCGCGCATTTGAGTGACAAAAAACAATTATTGGGACATCCAGGTTAGTTTGAAGAGGAAATTGTCAAATGTTTGTTTGAATGTTCTGTCTTGCAGATCATTTAAATTGAACAAAAGTATTTCCGCAATGGAATTATATACTTCGCTAAGATCAAAAGTCAACATAATTTTGGCGTTTTGCATGTAGTGAATCACTTAAATGTCAAGAATTAGTCATTCGAATAAGATATTCATTACTTTTCTAACTAAATTGATTTCTTATAACTTTAAAAACCAGAATTGATGTTGCCATAACTTTATTATCATAGTCGGAAAAAAAAAAATTCAAAAAGTTCTCTTTTATAAATTCATTTCTTATAAAAAAAAAAAAATCTTACTGTTAAATCTAGCAAAGTATAACTCGGAAGTTGTTGGTTGAAGGTGAAATAAGGAATTTTCTGTCTGGATTGCTCATGATTAAGGCAAATCATTACTGAAATAATGAATTTTTGCTGTGGTTCCTATATAATTAGAAAAAAATACTAAAAACGTTAAAGACACATAAAAAAACTTTTTCGGGAAAATAGACTCGCATGATAAAATATGTTTTCGAGTTTTACAGATAGTTATAGTATGGATTCTAAATTTTCATTTGTCCCGAATTTTTTTAATTTGTTGATATTATGCTTGAAATGTTTATTTTATGTGGTCTAAAAGACTATTATGAATATAAAAATATTATCTAGTAATGATTTAATATTAGTTTTAGTCGACACAGCGATAAAAAGTGCTTCTGCAATATTAATTTTTCCGGTTTTCTCGTTGTTTAGCATGTCTATGAGTGGAAATTTTACTGACAACGACTTATGTTACTTTTCATTACAGAACTTATTTAAAAATTATTTTTTTATTGGAATAATATTTAAAATTAAAATAATTAAAAATAATTTGCCATTAAATAGTAAATAAAAAGTTTTATGATCGCAATTTGCATTTTAACGAATTTTTAAATTTTTATTATTATTATTATTATTATTATCCGACCACCGGTTGTAAACATCCGGATTACAGGCGGAAACGGACGAATCCATTACCCTTTAGGGGTGCAAATAGAGATAAACACGGCCCAAAGCAGTTTTTTTTTTAAAGAAAAGGAAGTTTTATAATTTTTTTTTCATTTATTTTTGCTTTCGACAATATGTCCTTAAAAATTTTGATGATTAAAAATTATTATTTGTGTAATTAAAACGTCCCTTTCAAAGCTGTCTCCCCCTATTACGGTGCTTTGTTTGAATCCGTCCAATTTGGCCATGTGCCAATTTCCCACGCAATCGGTGATCACGATTGATTCTAGGAAATCGAATGAAAGTTGAATCGATCCGTTTCACGAAATGATCCGAATTAAAAAATGTCGGTCATCTTTTCCAAGAATCGTTGATATACTAGTAGAAGAACCAGTATTTGTTTCTTAAGTTACAGTTTAATTGTCTTTGTACAGACGGCGCGAAAAGTGATACGCGAGTCAGATGTTACACTGAAACTAAGATCGGGTTTCTTAATTTAATGAGTGCGTTTGCTAAGGCGCAGGTTCTTGTTCTGTTAACAAGATCCTACGCTGCAATCGCAACAGTATCTCCACCGGGTAATTGTAGGAGTCCGATTTTTCCTCTCATTACAGAAACTACTGCGCCATCAGAAAAACGAAAAATTGGTAAAGACTGCTTGCTGTTGTTGCATTACCCGCTGTTAGGAGAAGAAATTAAAGTGCTTCTTATCTTTTTTCGTATGTGGAATCTTAATTTTTACTTCCAAGAAAATTTGGAATTCATTGAAATTTAAGTTTATATATTCTGCAAGATACAGTTTTAAACGTGGCTGGGGAGTCGGAATCAGGAATCGAGCACTTTTGATGGAGTTAGTTTTTAAACTCTTTTATAAAAATAATTTGTTTTTCAAAATTCTAATAATTAATATTAAAATTAAATGTTAAGGAGACTATTCAATTGTCGGATTGTTATACCTACTCCATCAAAAATGTCGGAATCGAGAGTTTTTGAAGTAGTAGATGTACAAATCCGAGTGCCACTTTTATAAAATCATTAATTTTTTAAATTCTTATAATTAATATTAAAATTAATTGTTAAGGAGGCAATTCAATTGTCAGGAATAAAGTATTTTTGATGGAGTGGGGAATCGAGCATTTTTGTTGGAGCAAGTATAAAAATCTGATTCCCACTTCTTTTATAAAAATCCTTAACTTTTTAAAATTCTGATAATTAAAATTAAATGTTAAGGAGACTATTCAATTGTTGGATTGTTATACATACTCCATCAAAAATGTCGGAATCGAAAATTTTTGATGGGGTAGGTAAAAAAAAAAAATCAGATTCCCATCTTTTTTGTAAAAATAATTTTTCAAAATTCTAATAATTAATATTAAAATTAAACATTAAGGAGACTATTCAATTGTCGGATTGTTATACCTACTCCATCAAAAATGTCGGAATGTTAATTTTTTTTATACAAAAAAAAAAAAAAAAAAAAATTATCGATTAAAATTTCTTAAAAATTTTTATTTCTTGAATTTACTTATATTATTTTTAAGAAATAATATATTTATTAAATTAAAATTATTTATTACAGACGTAATAACATCAAGTTCTAAATATTTATAACAAATAAAAGTAGTTCAAAAATGTTTTTCCCGCAATGAAATTTAAATTGAAAATAAATAAATAAAAACCCCTTTGTCTAAATTAAAATTACTTTATTTTCTATTTAACTTATTACACTAAAACTAAACTTAGCTACTAGTAAATGTTATAGGAACAATACTTGAAATCGTACTCGCAACCCTACTTTCATCGTACAAGGGTGTGCACAGTACAATTACACCACCATGAACAATTCATGGCTTGCTATTTGTTGCTTACTGGTGGTGTGGCGCTATGCAGAGTCGACTATCCACAAACTTCAGGCTTGGGATTGGTTAGTATTTTACGCCTACATTTCAACTGATTGTTGTGAATGTGGTTTATCCATGGGGACGTTCAAACGATGCCAAATTGGGTATGCCTTTTGCATTGTTGCTAATATTAGACTAACAGACTGTGTCTGCCAATAAGATCTTTTTTGGATTAAGAAATCTGTTTAAATCACACAAAAAAATAAGCAGAAAAACTAAATTATTGTCATATAAAACCCGTATTAAACCGAGTTAGGTTCTACGGCTCTGAAACTTGAAACCTTGTCAACCTCTTGAACCCTTGTCAAAGTCCGACAAGATCTGACGAGGCCCATTTGGTAATATTTGAGCTGAAGATTTTAAGGGCTATTCTTGAAGGTGTTGGCGAAAGTGATTATTGCAGAAGACGGTGCAACGCAGAAAATGCTATAAAGACCCAGATGTTATACAATTAAGTTCAATAGATTAAACTGGGAGGCTCACGTATATTTATTTAATAAATAAAGTTCAGTGAGTAAAATATATTTTATTTAAATATAATTGCAGAAACTGGTGCTTCAATCTCAAAGTATATTCCATGTATATATAATATTCCATATTCACGGCAAAGTTACATTGACATGTCAATGTAATTTGTGCCGTGACAAAATAATCCCCTCCGGACTCAATGCACTTATGTCAACTTTTTTACAATCCTCAATGCATGCTAAAAAGTCATCGGCAGGGAAATAGCCTTCAAAGCGTGCGGCGATTCACGTTGAATCTCTTCAATCGACTCAAAACAGTGTCCCCGGAGTGGTTTTTGTGTTTACGGAATAGCCAGAAATCGGACGGTGTGAATACGGTGGTTGTGGAACGATATGAATTTCATTTTTGGCAAAAAGTCACGAATAATCAGTGCAGTGTGAGTGTGCAGTGTTTTCGGTATTAATCGAGATTTGACGCGTTTGACGCCCAAAATGGAATGGACCGATCCTTTTGAAATTCCATCTTCAGCAAGGTCTCTAATTGTAAATCGACGGTTTGCAAGCACTAAATCTTTAATTTTTGGACGTGAACTTCGTCGGTTGAGGTTGGTGGTGGACCCGAGGGCTCTTCGCCTTCAACGCGTTCTCTGCCTTCTCTGAACTGTTTATACCACTTCTAAGCATTTCTTTCCGATATAGGGATACTCACCGAATGCCTTGTGAAACATTCTATACGTTTCCGCAAACAAAATTGAATGCAAGTTTTTGCTCAATGAATTCAGACATTTGAAAAATCGTCGGAATCAGTTTTAGCGTCTGACAAAGCCAAGCGTAACTCAAACACTAGTGAATATTTTGACGGGAAATTTCACACAGATGTCAAGGACAGTGCCGGCAACTTAAAAAAGAAAAAAAATGAAATTCCATAAACCCCGAGAATTTTAGATTGAAAATGGGTCTTACTTTTGGACACAGTAGTAAATATGATATATAATGGGATTGTCTGTATTTATCATGATTATTGTTTTATTATGTTAAATTATTTTATTAAATAAATATTTTTATTGCGAATTCATATTAATAAGGCTATCTTGCTCCTTAATTAATAAAATTAGACAGCTTTTCGTCGTAAAACATTATGCGATAGAATTTTTTATTTTTCCCGTATTATTTTTCAAAAATTATTTTAAAAAATCGCTTATTTCGAGAATAATGTCTTCATCATTGTCCAATGTATCTTGTTGTGTATATATATACACAAGATAACTCTGTAAATAATATTTTTATTATAACAAAAATGAAAGAAAAAAAAAAAACCTTTCATATTGATGAAGCTAATGCATTTGTTTCTGTAATGGGAAAACATTTCTGGTGAATTTAACTGACGGCGGAGTTGATGGAAAGACGGCTATTCTTGCCAATATTGGAATTGCGCTCTGTCTGGAAAGACGTCGTAAATCTCCCGTCAGATTAAATGCATTATACTTCTAATCGACAGCTTTTGCCCAAAATAGCAACTTGATTAGAAAAAACATGCGACAAATGATCTGAGAAAGGGCTATAAATTCAATACTGCTGTACTGCTGTCTGGTTGCTTTCGAAGGTTGAGGTTGCGAGTAACAATCACAAATCTTTTTAAAAAATAAATACCTTTTAATAAATACTTTTGACCAATTTATGATGCTTCCATCCTTAATAAAAAATTTTCTACGATTTAATAAAGTTTGAATTCGAATTCTCATAAATCTAATTTGTTTTTAATGTACTACTGTGCCCAAAAAGTAACACCAATTATTATTTTTTTTCAAAAACTCTTTATTTATTCTTCCAAATTTGTTTCATTGCCTTCAAAGTAATCCCCCGGACACATGCACTTATGCCAACGTTTTTTTTCTAATCCTCAATGCATGCTAAAAAGTCACCGGCTAGGATGACCTTCACAGCGCTCGATTCACGTTGAATCTCTTCAATCGACTCAAAACGATGTCCCCGGCGTGGATATTTTGACGTCAAATTTCACGCAGATGTTAAAGACAGTGCCGGCAACCTAAAAAAAAAAAAAAAAAAAAAAAAAGAAGAAAAATTTAAATTCCATAAGCCCTGGAATTTTAAATTGAAAATGGGTCTTACTTTTGGACACAGTAGTAATTGAATTGATTAGAATTTTTATTTTAATAATTTAAAAAATATAATTTTCACAAGATGGTTCTCCTAAGTGGGGAAGGTAGTCTGTGACTCTTTTATCTGACAAAAAGGGGAAGGGTCAATGCCTTTTCCCTTATGCGCAAGCGCACTAAGCTCAGAGGTAAAAAATTTATCTCGGGGTGGACTAAAATGATCATGGGGACGTGAAAATACTTGTAAATGGCAGTTTGAAGCAGCAAAAGATTTAAATAGAGGACGAAAGATATCTGAAATCTTATTGAAAACAGAGAAGTTAATCAGATTACATACTAGTGTTGTTCTTTTGGTTGAAGATTATGAGTATCCACATATCCATGAGTATCCATGAAGATTATGAGTATCTGCCCGTTATATATGTCAATTTCTAATAATTTAATTAAAATAATTAATAATCCATCTGTAATTGAATTAATCTTTTTTAATTTATTTAAAACGGATCAAGTATATTTTCGTCATCCTGTATATAGTTGTTGTTGTAACATATGGCTTTATTGGAAATCAATCCAATACAATAAGGATCCCACACAAAGAAGGAACAAGCAGAACAAAGCAAACATTCAGCAAGACAGCAAATGACAATAAGTCCGTCTAAGTAAGTCAAAGGGGGAGAGTCAATAAAGGGGGTAGACACTTTTATTTCAGTCCATGAGGCCCCTGGCCTCCCAATATAACCACAAGATTCTCCTTGGCTGAACATTTGTCCTGACATTTCAAAAAGATGTTCTGTATTCATTGTACCAACTCTATATATTGGGCAAGTCTTCGAGGCAAGGACACCTATCCTGTTACGGTGTTCCGCAAGACAATCGTGTCCAGTTCTTAATCGAAAGTTGGCTACCGTCTCTTTATGTAGTCTAGTGTTAAAGATTTTCCAGCTGTCTTGAATGGTGTGCCACTTTTTGCCTTCAGATTTAGTTATGAGATTATCTTTCAGTTTCTTAAAAATTTCACTGAATATAATTTTTCAAAGATTCTGGTGGAACTTGTTTCTTTCCAATATTCACATGATTTCCTTTCATCCTGTATAAATATATATATATAAATATATATATATATATATATATATATATATTACAGGGTGATTATAATTGGGTCCCACTTTCAAAAATGCTGTAAAAGTACCACCCGTCACAATGAGTTCACATTTGAACTAAAGCTATTTGAAGTAGGGGAAAACGGCACGGCATAAAAAAAAAAAAAAAAAGTTCAAAAGCGTATTAATAGATGGCTCTGTAAGCACAAAAAAAAAAGTGAATTCGGCTGCCAATGATATTTTGAATCGAAATGACAACGTATTCGGCATGAGTTGCACATTAAACCAACGGAAAAATGACTTCCAAGTCATTTAACAGTTGTGATACTGTTAGTGGAAAGTCCATCCAAAACAGCAAAGTTACTTACCAAATTGGATGGGAAAAATCGTCGAAACTTTTTTTGATGCCATACCGTTTCCCCTTCTTCAAGTATCTTCAATTCAAATTTGAACTCATTGTGATGAGTGGTTCTTTTTTTTTTCATTTTCAAAGTGAGACTTTAATTTGCTCTTGCTTGAAACACGTTAATGAAGGATTATCAATCCTTCAGACACGTCAGCACTTCTCGTGTAACATCTGGATGCTCATGTACGTGGAATGACGACAGAAATCTCGGACAATGAGTCATACTAGGGTTGTTAGAAATATGCAAAGAGTGAATAGGGTTGCTTCGAAAACCACTGAAGATGTTAAAAGCCAATTTTATGATTATTATTATTATTTTTTTTTTTACGTAACATAAAAAAAAAGTTTCGTAATATAAAGTTATAATTAAAAGTTTTGTAATAAAATTTTTTTGTTAATAAGTTTGATTTTTAGCAGTCAATAGGCCGCTTTCTTGGAAATGGAGTATCTGCTAATCTGAAAATGAATCAGCAAAAAGTATTATTTCACGTTGGTTCATTTTAAATATTTTTTTATCTGAACGAAAACCTATGAGCAAGATACAAAAAAAAAAAAAAAAAAAAAAAAAAAAAAAAACTCTCGAGTTTTCGTTAATAAGTTTGATTTTGAGCAATCAATAGGCATGCTGATTGAAAAAGTGGAATCTGCTAAGGTGGAAATGAATCAGCAAAAAGTACTATTTCGTGTTGGTTCATTTTAAATATTTTTTTATTGGAATTTAAACCGATGAGCAAGATACAAAAAAAAAAAAATTCCTCGGATTTTTATTAATAAGTTTGATTTTGAGCAGTCAATATTCATACTGTTTGAAAATGGGGAATCTGCTGATCTGGAAATGAATCAGCAAAATGTATTATTTCGAGTTGGTATATTTTAAATAGTTTTTATTTGAATGAAAACCGATGAGCAAGTTACAAAAAAAAAAAAAAAAAAAAAGTTAGATAAGAAATTAATAAATTTTAATGCAGCTATTTTACATGAATATTCATGAAAAAAAAAATGAATTTATTTTATTTCCAATAAAAAATGCTATACGTATAACTAACTAATTAACTAGCAAGCAGGAGTAGATTATTGATGAATTTAACAATAAAATATTAATTACTTTCAAGGGTGGTTGTCAAATCTGCCAATGATACACAGCATATATCTAAATATTGTCGACTTTGTTACATGTCTAAAAATGGCCAGTGATTTAGAAGATCTTCACTGGCCAGTATATCAGTAATAAAAGTTTCTTAAATAGGTCAGTAATTCATTTGATTATTAATGATCATGTCCAAAAGGTAGCTGAGTATGTTCTGGAAAATTTTCACGTAGCTCTTTTTTTCTTTCTAATCTTTCGTAATTTTTAAAAATTTTCAAATTTTGTTCATTACATTTTTTTTTTTGTTTAATTTCTAAGTATAATAAAAAAATTCACACGTAAATCGTAAAACTGTATGGAAATCGTCAAAAGAAATTGTAGAATTCTTAGATAATCTTCAGCTGCTCCTGCACCCCTTTGTGTCCAACGCCTGAGCCGGTTCTCCTATTTTGACTTAAAAGGTAGAGTAGTTTGACCTTGAAGGGGGATAGATAGCAGGAAGAAAATCATGGCGCCAGTAAAGGCATACCTATTATTTACTGTAGGGAAGTTATGGCGACACGTTGCTTTCAACTTGAATGTGGCGACACGTTGCTCAACTTCAACACGTTGCTCAACTTCAGCATAACTCTCTGACCGCTGAACTTGGGCTTCAGCAGCGGTGATCAGAAAATTTCAGCTGCTTTTAAGTAGGATATATATTTAAAAAATAATAATAAACTGAATATAGGAAGCAATCAGCTAAACACGAGATAGAAAAATTGGATGCAGAGCTAGGCAAAAGGGATGTAGAATGCCATCAGGTAGGCACAAGGGGAAAAAACCGAATGTAGAATGTCCTGCGCTAGGCACAAGAGGAAAAACCATGATGTAGAATGTCATCAGCTAAGCAAAAGGGAAAAAATTGTATGTAGAATATCATCAGCTAAGCAAAAGGGAAAAAAAAACAGGATGTAGAATGCCATAAGCTAGGCACAAGGGGAAAAAACAGGATGTAGAATGCCATCAGCTAGGCACAAGGGGAAAAATACTTGGTATAGAATGCCATCAGCTAGGCACCCCAAGTGACTGACATTTGAAAATCATACATCTGCTGGTACTGTCCTTGATATCTGTGTGAAATTTGATGTCAAAATATTCATTAGTGTTTGAGTTACGCTTGGCATCGTGAGACGCTAACACTGATTCCGGCCATTTTTTGAAATGTCTGAATTCATTGATCAAAGAACCTGCATTCAATTTTGTTTGCTTAAACGTATTGAATGTTGCAGAAGGCATTCGGTGAGCATTCCTATATCGGAAAGAAGTGTTTAGAAGTGGTATAAACAATTCAAAGAAGGCAGAGAACGCGTTGAAGACGAATAGTCCTCTGGTCGACCATCACCCTCAACCGACGAAGCTCACGTCCAAAAATTAAAGATTGGGTGCTTGCAAACCGTCGATTTACAATGAGAGACCTTGCTGTTGATGTTGGAATGTCAAAAGATCGGTCAGTTCCATTTTAGGCCTCAAACGCGTCAAATCTCGATTGGTACCGAAAACACTGAATGCGCCAGCTCACACTGCATTGATTCTTCGTGACTTTTTCGCCAAAAAATGAAACTCGTATCTTTCCACAACCACCGTCACGTGCGACTTCTGCCTATTCCCTAAAGTCAAAAGACCACTCCGGGCACACCGTTTTGAGTCGATTGAAGATATTCAGCGTGAATAGGCGCTCGTTTTGAAGACCAATGCCTTTTTAGCATACATTGAGGATTGGAAAAAAAGTTGGCATAAGTGCATTGTGTCCGGTGGGGGATTACTTTGAAGGCGATGAAATAAATGTGGAAGAATAAAGATTTTTTGAAAAAAAAAAAATAATTGGTCTTACTTTTGGGCAAAGTAGTATATATAATGTGTATGCTTGATATATTGTAATGACGCAGTTCAGAAAGATCCCAACTTTGGGTGTAACTTTTACAACCCAATTTTAAAGGCACAGGTTATCTGCAAAATGTTTCGCCCCGTCTGAAGGTTGGATGCATCATTTAAAATGAAGGACAAAAGAAAAAAAAAAACTGTTTCATCTTTTCGTGTCGCTATGAAGATGCCATAGATTCATTATACTGTCATGAAGCACTCGTATGAATATTTTTCAGTATTGCAAATATAAGTATTTTCAGTATTAATTTTTTCAATTTTTTGCTTTGTTCTAATGCAGCTGGCAAACACTTAGACAGCTTGATCTTGGATGCCTTAAGGCAAGCGCTGCACAGACGTTACGCGCTTTGCATTACCCAGGGAGTGCGTGTAACTTGAAGATAAGCCACGGATGCGGAGGAACAATGCCCTCTCAACGCTCTACGATCTTGTTAGACCGGGACCTACTGCTTAAAGTGGATTCCGAACCACTACACACATCCATGGCACCGCCGGGACTCGAACCCAGACCCAGCGCTAGCCACTCGGTCATTCAGGCGCATCTCTTCGGATATTAAAATGCAAATTTTAGATTGAATTGTAACTGGGCAAAGTGATATGTCTGTAGGAAAACATTTTGGTGAAGGGTCGAATTCTTTTGATTATAGACAACGCACCCGACCCTCCGGTCTTGGAACATCCGAACGTGCAATTTCGTTTTTGCCACCTAATACTACAACCTTGATTCGACCGTTAGACCAAGGTATAAATGCGACATTTCAAATACACTACGTAAAGAGAACATTTCAATCCGTTTTGTACAACGATGAACTGAACGAACTTTTCCGCTGAACGATGAACCCATTGATATGTGGATTGGTTTGGTTTGTCGCTCTACGGTCATTTTGTGTTCGCAGGGGCTAAACAGACAGGGACCTACAGTTTAAAGTGGATTCCGAATCGCTACAAACATCCATGGCACCGCTGGGACTCGAACCCGAAACTTGTGTTACCGAACGCCAGACACTCGGCCATTCAGGCCCAATATATATACACTCAAGAGCCAAAACATTATGACCACCTGTCAATAACGAGTTGACCCGCCTTTGGCGCGTAACACAACTTCAACCCGCCTTGGCATGGATTAATAACACCACTTAATACCAGTTAAATACCACTTCCACCTGATCACGTGCCTTCCACGTCATTCAGGCGAGTTCATTGCAAAAATGTAGGGGTGGTCATAATGTTTTGTCTCTTGAGTGTATATATATACTATATATATATATATATATTTTATTTATTTATATATTTATTTAAAATGCATATATAGGATAACAATTTATAATGATTCTGCAGCCCTGGCATAAGGATAAACTTTTGCAGCTTGTTCCTACAACACTATAAACTTTTCTAGACTCCCTAGACAAAGGGGAGAATTGAAATTAATTAATGTATTTCCTTTTCTAAAAATTAATGTATCCATTAATATTTAGAAAAGGAAACCCCCAGAGCACCTGGCGATGAATTTTACCTCTTTCACGAAATATTATCCTGGACCGACGAAGTTAGATACCTTGGACTGATAATCGAAAACAAAACAAAAAAAACTATCTTTAAAAACCACCTGCAATGCCTCAATGATAAGTGCTGGGAAAAGGTTTATCTCTGTCTCCATGCATTCCAACCATAATAGACATTCCAAGCTCTCTATCTCTACAACAACGCCCAGTCATACAAACAAATTATTTGTCCAAGACCCTCCTCTCTTTTGAGCTTCTGAGGGCATAACAGCCAAAACAAACAAACAAACAAACAAACAAACATCCAAGTACAAATTATCCAGAACCAAACCTTCCATGTCATCACTGGCACTCCCTTATATGTTCCACACACAACGATGCATCACGATTTAACAATGGACTCAGTAGAAGATTTCATACATATATTTGAGCCATTTCAGCTGTTGATGAATAACCCATGAATAGTCAATGGCCATTAGAATTTTATATGTATATATATATATATATATATATATATATATATATATATACTACTATACTAATTATTCATCAACAGTTCAAATGGCCATTTTTCAAGTCCAAGATTTCTTCATTCAACCAAATGGGAAATATCACTACCTCCTACGCAACTACCTGATGAAATGGCAACTCAAAGCCTTCTTGAAATTGCTTGAAATCTTCAGCTAAAATTTCAAGCAAATGTAAATAACTAATAAACTGACACAAGAACATTCAACTCAAACCTTTCAAGATTCAAATACAACTGCTTTCTTTTATCAATACTGTACCGATTCCTCAGATAACAGGAAAACTCATGATAAAATGAAAACGAACTGTCCCTCCCCGAATGCCTTTCGCTCCTCCCACAAAAAAAAGGAGGTGCGACAGACCCCTCGAGTTCTTGGAATTCTAAAACCGTACCACAACTCCCCCACCCTGGGGCAAAGGGCACGGCAACAAAGTTCCAATGTTGTTTTAAGAACCACTAAATCGCCACATCTTAAGGTTAGTTAAAATAAATTTGCACAAATGTAGTTCCTCAAATTATTGAATATAACAGAAAAGAATTTAAGGAAACATCTCCTGCTTGACAACAATTAAAGCTGCAGAATACTTGTATTTCGTGCCAGAGTACAAGTAGTATGCTCTTCTCCTACATTTACTCTACTTTTACATATATTTGCACCTTTTGTAGCATCTACTTTTACATATATTTGCACCTTTTGCAGCATTTACTTTTACATATATTTGCACCTTTTGCAATATTTTGCACCTTTTGCATTTACTTTACATATATTTTTGCACCTTTGCAACATTTACATATATTTTGCACCTTTTTTTTACATACATTTTGCTTTACTTTTACATATATTTGCACCTTTTGCAACATTTACTTTTACATATATTTTGCACCTTTTTACATTTACTTTTACATATATTTGCACCTTTTGCAACATTTACTTTTACATATATTTTTGCACTTTTACAAATATTTTGCACCTTTTGTAATATTTACTTTTACAAATATTTTGCAACATTTACTTTTACAAATATATTTTGTGCACCTTTTGTAGCATTTACTTTTACAAATATTTGCACCTTTTGTAAAATATTTTGCATTTACTTTTACAAATATTTTGCACCTTTTGTAGCATTTACTTTTACAAATATTTTGCACCTTTTGTGTAGCATTTACTTTTTACATTTAATATTTTGCACCTTTTGTAGCATTTACTTTTACAAATATTTTGCACCTTTTGTAGCATTTACTTTTACAAATATTTTGCACCTTTTTGTAGCATTTACTTTTACAAATATTTTGCACCTTTTGTAGCATTTACTTTTTGCACAAATATTTTGCACCTTTTGTAGCATTTACTTTTACAAATATTTTGCACCTTTTGTAGCATTTATTTACTTTTTACTTTTTGCACCTTTGCAGCACCTTTTGTAGCATTTACTTTTACAAATATTTTTGCACCTTTTGTAGCATTTACTTTTTTTACATGCACAAATTTTATTTTTGCACCTTTTGCAGCATTTTTTTACATGTATTTGCATTTACTTTTACAAATTTGCATTTTTTTTACATGTACCTTTGCTTTACTTTTACATGTATTTGCACCTTTTGCAGCATTTACTTTTACATGTATTTGCATTTTGCATTTACTTTGTACTTTTTTGCACCTTTTGCAAATTTTATTTTGCACCTTTTGTAGCATTTACTTTTACAAAAATTGCACAAATGTAGTTGCTTAAATTATTGAATATGAATATAACAAAATTTATGGAAACATCTCGTGATTGAGAACAATTAAAGCAGGAGAATACTTGTATTTCACGTCAGAGTACAACTAGTAAGCTCTTCTGTTACATTTACTCTACTCTCTCGTATACAAATTTCTCCTTCGATCCCTGTTACACTACTCCCTTGCATTCAAATTCCTGGTTCGATCACATCGATTCGTCGTTCGATCGTTAAATACTCGAGGCAGCTGCTTTAGCAACTTTTTTTCTGATATAAGGGGTGGATATTTTTGCGTCTTGTAGCAACCCTAGGTACTTATATTCAGGGGTGGGGAGTCAGCCAAAATTTTTCAACTTCCGAGTCGAATTTTTTTTATACCAATTCTTTACCGTAATTTTATGAATGAACATAATTTTATGTATGAACTTCAAAAAAATCGTGGAATAAATGCAATGACTTCTATTGAGCTTAAATCTATAAAGAAGTTTTTGCACAACAAAGTATTTTTACAAGTATTTTCACTTTTGTAGTATTTGCTTTCACAAATATTTGCACTCCTTGTAGTATTTGCACAAATTGCTTTTTGGCTTTTTGTAAAAATCAAATCTATAAAGAAGTTTTTGCACAAAAGATTTTTTTACAAGTAAACTTTTTACAGCTTTCGTAGTATTTACTTTTACAAGCATTTGAACTTTTGTAGTATTTACTTTAGCAAGCATTTGCATTTATGCAGTATTTACTTTTGCATTTTTGTAGTAACTTTTGCAAGTGTTTGCACTTTTGTAGTAACTTTTGCAATTATTTACACTTTTTGTAGTATTTACTTCTGCAAGAATTTTGCACTTTTTGTAGTATTTACTTTTACAAGTTTTTGCACTTTTTGTAGTATTTACTTTTACAAATATTTGCACTTTTTGTAGTATTTACTTTTACATGTATTTGCACTTTTGTAGTATTTACTTTTACAAGTATTTGCACTTTTTGTAGTATTTACATTTTTGTACAAGTATTTGAACTTTTCTAGTATTTACTTTTTACAAGTATTTGCATTTATGCAGTATTTACTTTTTGCATTTTTGTAGTAACTTTGCATTTTTGTAGCAACTTTTTAGTATTTGCACTTTTGTAGCATTTTTGCATTATTACAAGTATTTGAAGTTTTGTAGTATTTACTTTTACAAGTATTTGAACTTTTGTAGTATTTACTTTAGCAAGCATTTGCATTTATGCAGTATTTACTTTTGCATTTTTTGTAGTAACTTTTGCAAGTGTTTGCACTTTTGTAGTAACTTTGCAATTATTTGCACTTTTTGTAGTATTTACTGCAAGTATTTGCACTTTTTGTAGTATTTACTTTTATAAGTATTTGCACTTTTTGTAGTATTTACTTTTGCAAGCATTTGCATTTATGCAATATTTACTTTTGCATTTTTGTAGTAACTTTTGCAAGTATTTGTACTTCTTATTTGCATTTTTGTAGTATTTACTTCTGCAAGTTTGCACTTTTTGTACTTTTGTAGCACTTTTGTTTACTTTTACAAGTATTTGCACTTTTTGTAGTGTTTACTTTTACAAGTATTTGCACTTTTGTAGTGTTTACTTTTACAAGTATTTGCACTTTTTGTAGTATTTACTTTTACAAGTATTTGCACTTTTGTAGTATTGCGCACATTGTTTTTTGTATGAATTTCGAAAAATATTTTAAATAAATTCAATGATTTCTATTGAACTTAAATCTATGAAGAAGTTTTTGCATAGCAAAGTGTTTTTTTTTACAAGTATCTGCATTTTTGTAGTATTTGATTTTATAAATATTTGCACATATTTGGGTCTTTCTTTCTCTCTCACTCACACACACACTTTCCATCTCTCTCACTAATTTATTCACATGTTTGATTTTCCATTAAGAGAAAACCCAGAAAAACCCCTTACTAGTATCCACAATATCAATGCCAGTTGGTTTACACAAGGTCGGATTTTCCTATAGGCTAACTAGGCTTCAGCCTATTGCCTCAAGATCAAGAGGGCCTACATTCAAATTGTTAAACTATAGATGCGAATTATTATGAAATAAATTTATCTGAATAAAATTTGCTTTAATCTTCAATGTACAGAATATATTTTATTTAATTTGATAGAAAATATTATAATTTTTATTGCATATTTTATTTTCGTAGTCAAATATTTTTTGTTATTTGAATATTGTTTCTTTGTAAATGTTGTGTGTTAGGTTTGATGAGTTATTGCTACAAGTACTCTATAGAGTGCTGAGAATAAATGTCTAATAAGTGTTCTCGACTTGTTTTTCATTTATTATCCGTAGCCCCATTTTTTATAAAGATGAGTACCCATCCCAACATGTTTAATTTAACATATTGATATATATCACAGTAATGACGTATTTTATAATCTCTCATGTAATTTACAAACTTAAAAGTGGGAGGTGTAAGGCCTCATAAGTGGAATAGCCTAGGGCCTCTTTTCATTTAAATCCGGCCCTGGTTATATATCATTATAATCGCTATCGAAATCGATTCGGAAAAGAGCGACTGTAACCTGAGTACTGCGTACTGTTGCCACCAATACCAATTATACATCATTATAATCGCTATTGAATAGAAATCGATAATCGATTCTGAAAAAGAACCACTGTAACCACTGTAAATGTCTACATCGCTATTGAATAGAAATCGATTCTGAAAAGAGCCACTGTAACTGCCACAATGCCAGTTGTTATACATCGCTATTGAATAGAAATCGATAATCTGAAAAAGAGCCACTGTAACCTGAGTACTGCGTACTGTTAACACCAATGCCAGTTGTTATACATCGCTGTTGAATAGAAATCGATAATCGATTCTGAAAAGAGCCACTGTAACCTGAGTACTGCTGCCACCAATGCTAATAGTTATACATCGTTATAATCGCTATTGAATAGAAATCGATAATCGATCATCGCTTTTGAAAAGACTGTAACTTGAGTATTGTGTACTGTTGCTACCAATGCCAGTTGTTATACATAATTATAATCGCTATTGAATACAAATCGAACATCGTTTCTGAAAATGACTCTAACCTGAGTACTGCATACTGTTTCCACTAATTATTAATGTTTATTATAAAGCAGTATTTATTTTTTATTTTTATTTCTTCATTATTATTATTATGTTGAATTGTGTAAAAGAACAAATAATATCATGTGTACGTACACACATTAAAAAAAAAAAAAAAATTTAACGCATGGATATAAAAAAAATCGCTAAGAATTTTTTAGTAATTCGTATTAAAAAAACTATTCTACGTTACAAATCTAGATAGACTAACTAGGTTAATAAAAAAAAACCTTATTTGCGATTTGCAAAAATATATTTTGATTAATTAATAACACACGCTATCATACAATCAGAAATATAAATAATGAAATGAATTATTATTAAAAATTCATTTATATATCGTATTAATAAAAATTTTTTTTTGTAAATTGAAGAATCTTCATTAGAGTTTATCGAAAACAAATGACAATCAAAAGCATATCTGTACGAAAAAAAAAAAAAATGTTTGAAGTTCACCGAATATCTATTTATCAGATAATTTCTAGTGTTCTGATATCTTGGATCAATCGATATATTTGCCATACATTCAAAAAGACGTAAACATAACTCTTATAATACTAGTAAAAAAGACATTTAACTGTTACTGTGCTTTAGCATCATTTACGAAATACACGCGCATATACAATTCTGATGAAATTAATACAGTTTTATATTTAAATCAGAATTAATTAATGATATTGATACGTCCTTTTAATCTTCAGCCTGTAAAATTTTGGAAAAAAGAACAATTGTAAAATTTTGTTCGTATATTTATCAGCTCCAATGAAATATTACTCAACCCATTAATATTTCAGAAAAAAAAAAAATTGAATTGTTTATAATCGTTATCTTGATAAAAAAATAAAATTTTCAAATTCTGATAATTTTAAATTAATTATTAAAATATTTAAATAAAAAGCACGATTCATTATAATACTAAATTACTAAATATATAAATATTAAATTATCTAATCCCAGAATAGTTGTAGAACTATATTATATTAAATAGATAAATTATAATGAATACAAAAGAATGTATTTATTAAATAAATTAATAGATTTATAAATGATAAAATTATAGATTTATAAATAATAATAATTAATAATAGATTAATAAATTTAAAAATAATAAAATATTTCTATATTTGAAACTACAAAAAGAAAAAAAAAAATTAATTAAAAAAAAAATTTAAAAATTATAGAAAACGACCATAAAAAGTAATTTTATTATTTATTAAACTATTTAAAAGATTTTTTATTTAAATTTCGGTTAGAACTAAATTAAATAAATAAAAACATAAATTTGTTTAAGAAAAAATAAGATTTTTCTATAAAGATTCTTAATTTTATTTTTCCTTAATCATATTTTATTCTAAGTTCATAATTAAAAAAAAAAAAAAAAAAATGAATTTCCGTTATTTTTAGAATCATAAATAGAACATTAAAAATATATATTTATATATATATATATATATAAATAATATATTTCAAAATTTCATAATCATCAAAAGCTTTGTTTCAAATCATATTTATGTTCTTAATACTAAATAATTAAAGTAAAATGTATTTTACCATTGTTTTTTAAGAACAAAGAAAAATAATTAATTAAATGAAAAGAAAAAGAATAAAAAACAGTTCTATAAAAATAATTCTTCCCTACATAAAAAAGGTTTTTGATAAAGCAATTTAAAATTCGATTAAATTAATTCAGAATCTTGTAAGAATAAATAAAAAAAATATATATTACTATTATTCAATATTTTATTTCTGTTCAGATTTTCATTTTTTATTTATATGCAAGTTTGTTATTTAAATCATTTTTTGCTTCATTATAAAATTACATTGTATCATAAAAAACGTCCACTCAATTAAAATAAATGAATATTTCACATTAATCTATTTTTAATTCGAATAAGTGAATAAAAAATCGTTTGGTCTCTTTTTTTTTTTTTAAGGGGGTTAGTTTTTGTGTTTAATCATATAAATTTATTTTATTGCCATACAACAAAAACAGAATGTATCTAAAAGTAGCAGTTCGTGTATAACATTAAAAAGCAGAGGGGAAAAAAAAAAATTTTTTTCATTGAATTTAAATTTTCAGTTAATTCGAAACATTTAATTATAAATTTTTAAGAAAACTGTACCAGAAATATGCATGTTCATTCCATGCAGAAATAAAACTCAAAAATTATTAACTTTATTTATTACTATTAATGAAGGAGCAGATGTATCAGTTCGACGTTTGTAGAATAACAAATGGTGCTAAAGTCGAATACATAAAATAACTTTGAAAACTTCCTGTACCCATGGTGGCGCCGTTATTGTAAATAAGAATATAAAATCTGTTCTTTCGTTTTTAGAACGTTCTATAATGCCCAGTCTTGCAGGCTACACAGCCGGAAGTAAGGAAGGTTTTTACTAGATGGGTCTACCATTTCTAAGGGTCAAATCCTCGGGGAGGGTTAGGAAGTTGATTGACCCCTCTAAAAATATCAGGGAAGAGTTTTCATTGGTTATTGTCCACTAAAAGTCACACCTTTTAGGTAAATCACTAAAGTGTTATTGAATAAACGCATGCCGTTGGTCCCTAGTAAATATAGGAATATTATGTAAGCAGTAGAAATATGAGCTAGCATTGCGATATTTTGTTTAAATTTTCAAAATTTTTATTTATTAGCAAATTTGTTATTTAAATAATTTTTTTGCTTTATTATAAAATTACAATACCAGGAACAATATAAAAATGCAATACAATATATTATTATACCCTAAAAAAATAAATCTCGATTATTTTTTTGATAAAATAAATTTAATACTATGCATTCGATATTTAAATCTGTTTATATTTTCAAAATGTCTATTTATTAGCAAGTTTGTTATTTAAATCATTTTTGCTATTATAAAACTATATTATTATTATACCCTAAAAAAATAAATCTCCTCGATTATTTTTGATAAATAAATTTAATACTTTGCATAATTCATTTTAATTAATCGAATAAGTGAATAAAAAATAAAATCGTCTGATCTTTTAACGATTTTATCAATATAAATAAATTAAACGGGGATAAAAAAATATTTGATAAATATAACTACGGTTAAGAAATTAGCGCTAGGGTATCGCATTCAAACATTAATCTCAAAATCGTTTTAAATTATTTACTCATGATAATATTTGAAAACGATAGTCATATCGATATTCGTATTCAGAAAATACCAGGCTTCCGACTTAAAAAACATTTTTGTAAAGTCTCCTTCTCCTGCGTTCGCCAACACTGCCACAGTCAACATCTGGTTTAGCCTGAGCAGCCTCAAAACCAGTTTCGTCTAACGCACTGAGATCAAACACATTTTGGTTGCACAGCTGAAGAAGACTCGCTAAGGTTGCTCAGGCGGGTATGCTCACGCCACCTCTGTTTTGACGCAACGACCAATGGGAGCTCTCCTTAGAATATGGGTTGCCGCTGATTGGCTGGCCGGTGACGTCACGACGTTGTTGACGTTGGCAAAATTCGTGATAGAGCTGAAGCGAAGTTGGAATATAAAGTTAGTGTGAAAGGAGCATTTGAACGAGAAAGTTTGTCTGCGCAAGGCTCGCGGGGCTCACGTCCCTAGCTGTAAAAAAAAAAAAAAAGGTTTAACATCCGGAGTGTTTCGACTTAGGCTGTGATAATTTAGCTT
>BPLR01013476.1:0-34714 GCA_021605095.1 Caerostris extrusa | reverse complement strand
CTATTTGACCTGCCAAATAATTATTATCTTGAAGTTGATTTAGTCGTGAAGGACCTATATGAGATTTAGGACCAATACGAATTGCACAATGTGAACTTAAAGAGCATGTTTCGCAATTGGCAGGCAATATTGAATAAGAAATTTCCATGTTGAAGCCAGGAATGGGCAAGAAAGGTTTGTAAATTGCACTGACCTTACGCTGTGTCCGAGAAGTCTAAATAAGGGTTGAAATTTAAACGCGCTACATCTAGCTTAGATAACCCTTAAACTTATCCAAGTTTTGGCCCTTTAGTAAATTAGAATTTTCTCAAGCCATCCTATTCATATATCTTTATTATACAATTATTATTATTGTCTCATAATAATAATTGTATAATACTAAATTACTTGTCACGTAAAAAATATTGTATAATAATACACTTCAATAATTTAGTCTTATTCAACGAAATAAAGCTTATTCGTTTGAGAAAACTCAGTTGGTCATACTAAGCTATAAGTAATAGAAAATGTATCTAAAGTTAAAAATTCATATATAATTATTTTATTAATAATTTTTACGCTGCACTAATTTGGTTAAAATGCATAAAAAAGAAAGATTTAAAATTAATAGATGGATATTTATTTTCTACCAGTTCACATTGAGACATTGGTATAGTCCGCTTCTGGATGGAAAGCACGGTGGCAGTTATTCCATTCGTAAAATATTAGCTAATTTCATTAAGGGGTTCTTGAAAATCTCATATATTCTCATGAATTTAAGGAGTGTCACACACACAAACAAGCAAATAAAAACATTTTATCATGAACAGTTATTTATGTGTTAAATACATCACTTTTATTTATATTGTGTTACAAATAAAATAACAACAATTAAATTAAGTAAAAATACTTCGTCAATTAAACAATTTGTTATGCAAGAAATAGTTTTATACATAACAAGTTTGGGCTTGACAGAGGCTAAGACTTCGAAACTTGACAAGGCTGATTGATGTTGAATTGAATGATTTCATGTTAAATTGGGTACTATAGACCAGTAGGACGGATTGTCTTCTATAGGACTCAATAATTATGGAATACAATGTTAACCTTCATCCACGCAGGTTTGATTTGGTATGTTCTTTTCTACGATAATCTTGTGCACAAACTGGGACCTACAGTTTAAAAGTGGATTCCGAATCACTAACAAACAACCCTGCCACCGCCAGGATACGAACTTGAAGCCTGTGACACCAAAGGCTTCAGTACCAGCTACTTGGCATCCACCCTGAGGGGAGAGAAAGCAGTATGATGAATGTACTTTGTTAAAAACTGAATAGTAAGCTTGTTGTGCAGTTATGCGGTTAAAAGACCTTAATTCAAACTTTCCGGCATTGAAAAGTAGCAACATTTTGCTCAAGTTTGTAACAATAAAGCGCTAATTGATTCTAAATTTTAATCTATTAAAAGCTTAATTTATTTTTTAATTAATAATTAATAATTTAATTTAATCTACTATTTTATAATTTTCGATTGAAAATGTTTGTTCACAATTAAATATTGTGATAAAATACTTGATATGATTTATAGTATTATCTAGTAATTATTCGTAAATACATTTTATCTGCGCAATGAAAGCATGCTAAATTTCAACTAGGTCTAGTGGTCTATGAAAACGGTATGCAGCTTTTTTACAGAGAGAGGATCATATTCTCAACTGGTAGCTTCCTTTGGCAACCATTGTTTTTCAGAAATTAGACGATTTGAAGGTGATTGTGAAAACTCTGATTAATGAGTAGCATTGTTAGTTATGCTAAATATTGGGATTTCAGCAGTTTTACAACAAAATATGGGGCTGTTACCCATAAATACTCTGATACACAGTTTTACAGCCTTTGAATTCTTAACAAATCCCTTTCGGGACTGTCTCTAGAAAAATAAAATGAAAAACACTTTAAATAAAACACGAAGTTCCTTAAACTCTGAAATTTTTCAGTCGAAAGATTTAACTTGTAAGAAACTAAACTTTGTAACCGAAAAATTTAACTTGCAAAACATAGTGTGTTTGGTGTTAGAAACCTCTTTTTAGGTAAAAGAGGTAAGAAAAATAAATAAAATACATATTTTTTGAGAAAAGTCTCATAAACGTAAATTAAACAGGTAATTAAAATGTTAACATAACTAAAAACCTAATAATTTCACAAACGTAAATGCAAAATTATCTACAGAAAATTGTTTACATCTATCTTTTTTCTTTCAGACGATTGTAGAGTTTTAAAAAGTCTTAACTATATATTTCATATTTCTACCTGGATACATTATTTCTGATTCTTCTCAATTAAAAATTTTTTAATCCCTATTTCTACAAAAATGTTCTTCATCTGTAAAATAAAAAAAAAAAAAAAAGAATTTTCAATCGAAATTAATTTGAATTTGAATTCAGCTACGTGAGCTTTTCTCTAATTATTTCTACCTCTAGCATTTTTGAGTTGCACATTTTCCATGTAAACAAAATTTAAAAAAACAAACGATTATTTAGATAGTTTCAATTTTCATAACTTCATGCATTTATTTTTCTCACATAAAAGAATTTTTCAACCCAATTGTACATCGGCAGATAACAATGGAGATATCGTTATTTCAATTTTTATTTTTTGTTAGAAATAAAATCCCCATTCTCCCTTTTCGATAGCCCAGGGAAAAACAAATAACTTTCGCCAAATTTCAGTGCAAGAGAAAAACATTTATTGCTGCCCATTTTTTGCGAATAACTCCCGAAGAAGAAATACCAGATGTGTAAGCAGACTTCCTTCAAACAAACAGAAGAGGTTACATTCCGGAATCAAGCGGAAGACTTTAAACATTTGCTATGAGTCTGATTTCAAGGAGTGGCGTGTTCTTTTCAGAATGCAGAAAGAACAAATTTGTTTCTTCCCCATCACTGTTCCTCAATACAAGAGGGAAAAAATTATATTTGAGCTTCTCTTCAGTTTAGGAATAACATTCGTCAGTTCATGTTGCTGCGGGGATATTTGGTTGGGAGCCAGTTTATACACTTTGTTTTAGCTTAAAATTTTTTGCTTTTTTTCCATTTCTGTTTCATAATGTTGCTGTTGGTCTCGAATACCGCTGCTTTGATCTAAGTCAGAAAATTCAGCTTTTGAGTTTCAAAATTCAGGTTTGAAGAGTCTGGTATATTTAACCACATTTTGCCATTACAATCAGAAACAAAATAAATTTTTGCCCAAAATCCATTTTGTGACTTGCAGATTTATAATGGTGTAACGAGTTGACCTATACTAGATTTATAATGGCTTCTAGTAGAAGACCACTTTCCGGATTATAGGGCACTACGGTTCATAGTATTAATCTCTCAAGCACCAAGAAGGTGAGAGAAAGCATTATAACGAACGTATTTTGAGAAACACTGAATTTTAAGGCTGTTGTCTGCATTGTATGATCAAAAGACTTTAATTTGAAATTTCTACACTGACAAATAACAACATTTTGCTCTATTAAACTGTAGTTGACTTATTAGTAGTTAAAAATTTTTTTTTTTAATTTTCGATTGAAAAGGTTTGTTCACAAATAAATATTGTCATAAAAGAACTTGATATTATATAGAGTATTATCTAATGAGGCCTCATGATTACATTTTTTCCCGGAGAATGAAATCATGCTAAATTTAGCTAGGTCTAGTGGTCTAAGGATAATATGTGTAGCTATGGTACTGAGCAGATCATATTGTACTCAACTGGTAGCTTCTTTTGCAGCCATTGTTTGTCAGAAACTAGATGATTCGAAGGTGATTGTGAAAACAGTGATTAATGTGTAGCGTTGGTAGTTATGTTATCCATTGGGAGTTTTCCCATTTTACGACACAAAGATATCGGGCTGTTACCCATAAATGCTCCGGCGCACAGTTTTACAATTTTTTGGAATTCTTAATCTGGCTGGCGAAAAATAAAATATAAAAACATTAAATAAATACTAACTTCTGAATGACTTAACTTCTAAGAACATGGCAAAACAAACCATGAATAAAAATTCATCATAAGACCTAGTGGGTCTGGTTATTATATGTATATTTGGGTAAAGTAGGTAAGGAAAAATAAATAAAAGGTATGTTTTATGAAAAGTTTCATAAACGTAAATTAAAAACGTAATTAAAAAAGTAAACGTAAATAAAAACTTAATAATTTCTTAAATGTAAATTTGAAATTATATACAGAAAATTGTTTACAACCATCTATTTTTTTTTAGACGAATGTAGAGTTTTAAAAGACTTAACTATTTGATTCACATTTCTCACCTGGGTACATCATTTCTGATTCTTCTCAATTAAATGTTTTTAATCCATATTGCTACGAAACTGTTCTTCAACTGTAAAATAAGTAAAAAAGAATATTCAATCAAAATGCATTTATATTTGAATTCAGCTACGTGAGCTTTCCTCTCATTATTTCTACCTCCCGCATTTTCGAGTTGCACATTTTCCATGTAAACAAAACTTAAAAAAAAACAAACGATTATTTAGATAGTTTCAATTTTCATAACTTCATGCATTTATTTTTCTCACATAAAAGAATTTTTCAACCCAATTATACATCGGCAAATAGCAATGGAAATATCGTTATTTCAATTTTTATTTTTGTACAGAAAGAAAAAATCCCCATTCTCCCTTTCGATAGCCTTGGGCAAACAAATAACTTTCGCCAAATTTCGGAGCAAGGGAAAACATTTATTGCTGCCTATTTTTTGCCCAGAACTCACGAAGAAAAAACCAGATGTAAGCAGACTTCCTTCAAGCAAACAGAAGAGGTTTCATTCCAGAATCAAGCGGAAGACTTTAAACATTTGTTATGAGTCTGATTTCAAGGAGTGGCGTGTTCTTCAGCATGCAGAAAGAACAAATTTGTTCCTTCCCCATCACTGTTCCTCAATACAAGAGGAAAAAAATTATATTTGAGTTTCTCTTCAGTTTAGGAATAACATTCGTCAGTTCATGTTGCTGCGGGGATATTTGGTTGGGAGCCAGTTTATACACTTTGTTTTAGCTTAAAAATGTTTACTTTTTTTCAAATTATTTTTCATAATGTTGTTGTTGGTCTCGAATACCGGGTGCTTTGATCTAAGTCATTCTCTACCCTATATGAAGAATTCCGATAGAAATTCCGATTTAAACAGTTTGGTTATATTTAACCACACTTTGCTATTGCAATCATAAACATAATCAATCATCTCCAGTGATATTAACAGGGATGTTTCTGAGTTTTGAAAGAAGAACTTTTCTCGGGATATTAACGTGCTATTTAAAACTCGTTTCCGAACTAGGAAAGACGTATTCAAAAACTTAGGCGATGCAAACTGAAAATTACTAAGCTACAGGGTACTTATACATACATTGGCTGAAAATAGAAATGTTCCAATGGAAATGTTATTCCATTAGAACCAGAGGAGAAATTTAAGAAATCCCCACTATTCTTTGAAGTGATTATTTAAAATTGCTAAAGAACAACTTTTCTCAATCAATTCCAATACAGTGGACTCTCTTTAAATCGCCTTACCTGTCGGATTACAGAATGTCCGACTGCACAGAGTTAATAGAAATGTATACACTGTTGTACTATATCTGTACTGTAAGTAAAACTAAGGCAAAAGTACAAAATATGTACAATTCGTAAAATAATAAAAGAGTGTGGATTAGTAGTAAATTAAAGATTTAATTAATGTAGTGTAGGTAAGGGTAAGAATTGACATAGGGGCAAAGCGGAGGTAAAGAATGATTCTTATGCCAACTTAAATGTTACAATAAGTGCGTCGGACTAGTGGATGTGTTTATTTGGCGAGTTTCTGATTAGAGAAGGTCTAATATATATAGAATTCTATACTATGTATATGTCTACTATATATATGAAGGTCTACTATATCTACTATACGTATCTTTTACAGTAGGTATACACTGAAGTGACAAAAGTCATGGGATAGCAATATGCAAATTTTCAGATGGCCGTAGCATCGCGTAGAACAGGTATAAATGCGCAGTGCTTTCGCAGAGCTTTCATTTCTGTTCAAGTTATTCATGTGAAGAGGTTTTGACGTGATGATGACCGCACGACGAAAATTAACAGACTTTGAACGCGGAATGTTAGTTGAGCTAGACGCAAGGGTCATGCCATTTCGAAATCGGTAGGGAATTCAACATTCCCAGATCCACTGTGTCAAGAGTGTGCCGAGAGTATGACATTTCAGGCATAACATCCCACCATGGACAGCGCAGTGGTCGACCGCCTGCACTTAACGACCGAGACCGGCGACGTTCGCAAAGAGTCGTAAATTCTAACAGACAAGCAACACTGCATCAAATAACCGCAGAAATCAATGTGGGACGTACAAGGGACTTGTCTGTTAGAACAGTGCGGAGAAATTTGGCTGTCTTGGGCTATTCCAGCAGAAGACCGACTCGAGTGCCTTTACTGACAGAACGACATCGCTTGCAGCGACTCTCGTGGGCACGTGAGCATATCGGTTGGTCCCTAGAGGAATGGAAAACCGTGGCCTGGTCCGATGAGTCACGATTTCAGTTGGTAAGAGCTGATGGTAGGGTTCGAGTGTGGCGCAGACCCCACGAAGCCATGGACCCAAACTGTCAGCAAGGCACTGTTCAAGCTGGTGGTGGCTCCGTAATGGTGTGGGCTGTTTTTTCATGGCATGAACTTGGTCCTCTGGTGCGACTGGACCGAACATTGACTGGAAATGCTTATGTTCAGCTACTTGAGATCACTTGCAGCCATTCATGGACTTCATGTGCCCAAACAACGATGGGATTTTTATGGATGACAATGCGCCGTGTCACCGGGCCACAACTGTTCGCGATTGGTTTGAAGAACATTCTGGACAATTCCAACGAATGATCTGGCCTCCTAGATCGCCCGACATGAATCCCATCGAACATTTATGGGACATCATCGAGAGATCTGTTCGTGCCCAAAATCCTGCACCATCAACGCTTTCACAATTATGGACGTCTATCGAGACAGCAGGGCTCAATATTCCTGCAGAAGACTTCCAACGACTTGTTGAGTCCACGCCACGTCGAGTTGCTGCACTTCGCCGGGCGAAAGGAGGGCCGACACGATATTAAGTGGTATCCCACGACTTTGTCACTTCAGTGTATCTACAGTGTGCCCAGAAACAAGATACGCACTGTAAAAGAGTATCTCTTTTCTTGGCAAAATGTAGTAATTTAGAAATTAAACCAACTATCCACTGCTCTGCTATTCAGATTTAATAATAAGATGGGATTTTCAGTTAAGTTGGGCTGTGTCTTTTTTACTTAAAGTAAGTTTATCTCTTTGTAGCTTTTTCGATCAAAATATATGTTATATATTTTTATCCAAAACTAATTCTAAATTCATTTTTTCATTTCAGAAAGGAATGAAATGATGTATTGAGAGCACATTAGGCTTCAAAACTAAAAGAGCTTGATTCGAGACCTGACGAGTTATGTCGAACAGGAAGCTTTCCCCAGCGTATACCGGAGATAGCTTTCAGTAAATACGTTTGCAGTAAAGGCCTTTCCACTTGGTTCTAGAAGATAAAAAGGAGAATGGAACCCTTTGAGAAACCATTTTTGGAAGTATTCGTTCCGAAATGGATTGAAAAAAACCTAGGAGCAATGTTACTAAAACTCTCTTTATGCATCTTGAATAAAATTAAATCTGACACATATCTAGATGGGATTCTATTTTGTATTACTGTTTGTCCACGTCGAAAATCAGCTGCGATTTACAAAACATAACATGATGTTAGCAAGCATTTCAGTAAATAAAGCGACTTAATTTATATACTTAAAGTTCGACCACAATGTGGGAAGGTAAATATCTGTTTTAAAGCGGAAGCGGACGAATCTATTATTATTAGAGGTGGTAGTCATATATACGGGGGCTCAGAAAGAATATAGTTAATAGCTATTGTGGGATAGTTGTCATTAAAATTTTCTTTTTTAATATTATTTAATTTAAAATTTTAACTATCAAAAATTAAAATTATTATCATGTATAGCAGGATGTTGTCCTGGCTAGAGGTCTGTGGTATCTCTAAAAAAGCAAAATTATAAAATAAAAAATAAACAAGAATATGAGCTATGTTTTAAAATCGATTAATTTCTTCGTGCAACATGAATAACTTTCATTTAAAAACTTTTATTTAAAATAAATGCTGATTTTCACATGAATTTATTTATGTGTGTTTTAAAATTGGCACATGAAATAAGCGTTGTTAAATATAACAATAGGTCAATATCAAGTGACGTGTTCTGTAGTTCACTTTAAATTCTCCGAATTTCAAAATATAAAGATATAGTTGTTTTAATATCCTTAAAACAGTGTCTAAGGATTAGTTTATGCTTATAAAAGTCAATTTAACCATCACTTCTCTGTCTGAATTTAGTAGAGTTTCTTGTAGTATTTGAGAAATTGCTTCTTCATAAAGTTCTATAGTTTTTAAATTTTGTTATGTAGCTTGAATGTGTCTTTCGATTGTACTTGTATTTCTCCCTTACCTGTTATATCTTTCTTACGTATTATCACTTGCACCTGCAATTTATGCACCACATTCTTATATAAAATCTGCTTCTTTGGGTCTTCTCTACCTGTCAGGATATTTTTGCCAGATATTTTATAATCTAATTTTAATCCATCAATTTTCTGATTTTAATCCATGAATTTATACCTTGTATTAATAGCGCGCAGTTAATCATCAACTGTTCAACAATAGTCTATTGTTGAACAAGGTGACGTTTAATTTCATAATAATAATTTTTAATATGTGATAATAATAGTTAATTACTGATTTAATTTAAATTACCGTAATTGAGATTTTATAAACTTAATTGTTTTTAAACTTTAAGCAAATGCATATATATACATATATGTTGCCAAATAATTATCTTAAATTTAATGTGAAGTTATAAATATTCAGTTGTGTTTACGTAATAATGTGCTTTAATAAAGTAGTACTGTTTAAAACATTGCGGAATCTTGAAATCAAATCCATTACTACAGCACTTTATTTCAATCAGGTAATGAGGATTCGTGCTTCAATAACTGTAATATTAAAAAATCGTTATTGAAGATAAGTGCTTAAACGACTGTGATACTAAACTCGTTAATGAGAATAAATCCTTAACTGATTACACTATTAACATCGCTTACCTTTGCAAAAATTGTTCACAATTTTATCCATTTATAAAAGTTTTAGCGTAATATACATACAAATGTAAGTGTAATATATTTTTCTAAATTTTATTGAAACATATAGTATCCTCTCTTTGGTTGTAACATACGTAATAGTTCTTCGATATTAATTGAATAAGCATTCGTTTTTCATTTATAGCTTTACCTTTGAAATAATTTGAATACCCTATAACTGATTAAATATGTGTTTTCCGATATGCTGCGTTGCAGAAGGGTTAAAAGAAATTATTAAAAGATTAAAAGGGTTATTTAAAAGATGTTTTGATTTTGAATTTCTATGCTGTTTATCAAGAAATAACAGCTTCGATTAATTAATACTTAAGCTTCATTTCATTCTTTGAGTACAATGTCACAATTTCTTTTTTTCTAAAATTGGAGAGGTTTCCATGTTTTTATCTAATATTAAAATCTGAAACGTTATTTTTCTTTAAAAATTACCTACCATACCATCTATTTTATTAAAGCCACAGCGATAAGATGTCAGAAGTAAAGCAAGGATGTTCTTAAAAAATGTGAGAAATAAAGTTTCACGTAAAATTTAATTTTCTCAAGAAACGCGGGCAGATAAAACAGTTGTATGCCTGCATGCAGTGAGAAATTCGCAGATGCAAAGTTTCGCGAAACCAGTTAGAAATCGTTGTCCGCAGAAAATTCACCGCATTTTGCGATTTTGTTTCCCACAAAACTCTTGCGATCGATTCCGAACAATTCCTTTTATTTAAAAGATTTAACCTGATCTATGGCGATTGCGGCATGAATGCAACATCCTTGAAATGGATTGAACTGCTTGCCATTCCCCCTCAGAAAAGGAAAGATAAATATATTTTTTTTATTGCTAATTTGTAAAATTTGACACCTTCAATGCAAACAGTTAAGTGTTTTCTTTAATACACGTACAAGATACAACTTTATTCCAACAATCATTAGTCTCTAAATAAACACGGAATTTCGTCTAGGGTTAACATAATTGGTTAGCGTACAAGATGGCTCAGGTTAAAACCGGTGATAATATGTGTTCAAGTTGTTTGTGACAATGTGAAGAAGCTGCTAGCATCAATTAGATTTCTTAGTGGACGTTTTCTGAATTTTCTTTGATAAGATACACATATGTAGGGCAGTTACCCTTAAAAATGTCATCCTGGAAGGTTTGGTTAGTTTGTCACTCTGCGGTCATTTTGTTGCATATTTTAGCAAATTAGATCGGGGGAACTGCAGTTTAACTTCGATTTCCAAAAATTACTACTACACTACACCACATCACATCACTGTGCCTAGAGCTGAGTTGCCACATACAGTTTGGGAATGATGGCGGTGAGAAGTTTGACTGAGCCCGTGACGCTCTGCAGTCATATGAGACCGAGATCTACTTTTAAAGTCGATTCCGAATCACAACAAACATCCATAGCACCGCCGAGACTCGAACCCGAAATCTGTGGCACCGAACGCCAGAGCGCTAGGCACTCGGTCATTCAGATCCCTATTCCGAATCACTAACAAATATCCATGCCACAGCTATTGTTGGAACCTGAAACCTATGGTACTAAAGCCCAGAGAAGTAGCCAATTGACCATCAGGCCGCCAGCCTGGAAAGGGATGATTTCCATCGTCTGGTTCTCCATGGTTAAATGTGCGTGAAATTTATGATTTCCTTTATATTGATAAAAATAATCGTTAATAATAATAAGAGAACATTTATTCAAAACTGAAGAAAAATTGAAAATAAATATTTTTTTTTTTTATTGGTAATACCATAAATATTTAACAACAAAACCATAGTTGGAAACAGTTTTGGAAAACACATAATATCTAAATAAATAATCGTTAATAATAATGAAAGGTAATGATAATAATAATGTTAATAAATAACGGTAATCTTAATAATAATGTTAAATAAAATAACAGTTAATAATAATGAGAGAAGGATTTTCCAAAAAAAAAAAAAAAAAAAACTGAATTGTAAATAAATATTTTTTTTTACTGGTAATACTACAAAAATTTAACACTTGGAAACAGTTTTTGAAACACATACTTTCTGAATAGTGATAAAAAATAATATTACTTTAAATGTTGTAGAAAATAATGATTTTTGAATTAATTTAAAGAATGTAATGTAGATAACTCTAAATCGACATTTTTTTGCGCCTTCATGGAAACGCGTTTTAAAGTTTAAATTTAGTTTTCATTAAATAAATTTTATCATCTACTCAAAATAGAAATTTTTGACTATTAAAAATTAAAAATCCTTCTGTATTCCGAAACAGAATGGAAATTTTTCGAATTAAATATTTTTAAAAAACTGTATACGGTTTTGTCGAAGAAATTATATTAATTATTTATGGCAAACATTATAACATTCTAATTTTATGTTAAAATCAGTTTAATTAATTTTTGCATTAAAAGATACAAATGTAATTCTTGTTGTACCAAAATAATGACACAGACACTAATATTGATTCTTTGTGAATAAGAAAACTTAATTATAATTTTTTTTCGCCGTATTTTATTAATTTTTGAAGAGATTCAGGCCAAGAAATATAATTAATGCAATGAACATATGATGTTTTCAAATAAATCATAAATGACTTTGCATGATATTTATGATATTAACACATAATTTGATAGTCTGATTGCTGCAGCGTCAATATCTGCTAAAATGGATAGAAGACACTTTTTTAAAAAAACTTTCTTGATTAGAAGCCAGTTAATTAAATTCGTGTGCGTCAATTAAACTAATTGTAATTAGCAAGTTCACGAAAAAAATGCATCAGATGATAATCTCAAGTGTCAATAATTGCACATAAATAAAGTAAATGTTTTTATGCAAGTATGGAGGTGCAATTTGGAAGTTTGTTGAGAAATTAATTCCGCCTTAAGAATTTGACCTAATTAGATAGTGTTATCCTTTTTTCCTCCACTGATTTCCTGTAACATTTTTTTATCTCATCACTCTTACTCAAACCAACCATAGAAAATGTAGTGTTAAGATGAAATAAAAGAAAAAAATAGGCATAAAGTGAGATTATCGACGTGAAAATTGGCTTTTTTTATAAATGGCATAATAAGGTGGGCAACAGCATTAAATTTTGACACAAAGATATTAGCTTATGTAAATTTGCTTTGAAAACGTTTCTTTTTCGAGAACTTTTTTTGCTCCAAAGAACTTGAGAAAGCTTTTTAATTTAAAAAATCTAGTTGTTAACTTTTTTTTTTTATTTCATTTTGATTAATAATAAGAGAGAAAGTGAGAACAAAAACTAATAAAAAAATTCTTATTTTACAGTTCAGGTTTATTCAGAATTTATGAAAAAAATTAAATCTCTGATATAAATATTAAACGTGTTGTTCATAAATCAAAAGTTATTAAAAAGCATATCCTACTAAAAATATTTAAGAAATTTTTTAATAGTTTTTATATGCTTCTAATTCATTCAAATCTTAAAACTGTTATTTTAATAAAATAAAACCAATCTTGCTTTTAAAAAGCTACTAAACTTAACTACTAAATTCCAATCCTTTAATGAATGATCAGAAAAGAAGGCTTTCTCAATTATTTGATTAATTTTATTCATTTAATTCTTTTGATTAATTTCCCAAGAAAATGATTAAATAAAAAGTTCGACATCATTTAGATGTCTATTACGGAATTTACTGAAAACTACTCTTGTAAAGAGGAATGTAAAAGCTATTGAATGAAATGTGAAAGGAATTTGAATGCGAAAGGAATTTATGAATGTGAAAGGAATTTATAAAACGAATTTAAATGTCCATACCATTTATTTCATAAATTTGTTTACTTTACGAAATGATTTTATTCATCATTAATTATCTTTATAGAGGTAGAAGTTTAATTTTACTAAAATTTCGAACGTAAAATTATTTTTAAAGTATTTCATTAACATGCTGAAAATTATTTATGAAATAAGAAATTCACTTATGAATTATTAAATAAATTAATTAATAGACGAGTCTTGTTTTTGAATTGATACATAATTTTGTCATTTTTAACATTTTGTTTTCCTTAATGGGATAAAAACCACGAAAATGATTGCAATTCCAACAGTCTTATATTAACAATTTATTTTTCACCAGTATCGTAAATAAACTAATCCTAATTATAAAACTAAATGTAAAAAACCCCAAAAAACATGAAAGTAGTTTTAAAATATTTTTCATTTACTTTTTTTCAACAAAGTATGTGATAGGCAATTTAATTTAATGATGTAAATTTCCTAAGATACATTTGCATTTTTTAAAGTTTTATCTTAGACACCTGTGACATTGTTGCAAATCGTAAGTTACAAATATGTTTTATCTTCCAAAGAATCCATCCCCGTACAAACTGAAAAAGTTGATTCTCTCTCTCAAAAAATTATAAATTTTCCATTTTGTTTTAAAATGTCCAATTACTTCAGTTAGCAATCTCTTTCATTAAAAATATTCAAGTATGCAACTCAATTAAGGATATTTGTGAAAGGGAAACTGGGTTCATTTTAATGAGATTAAATTTTTATTGCATTTTTAATTACATCTGGTCAAACATCCCAAAATTAATAATAATAATAATAAAATAAATATATGACATTCTATCACACAGAGCAGTATTTAGCCGCTATTTATGAAATTAATCAGTATGGATCAGACGGTGTTGCAAAATGTACGAAAAGATTATAATTTCTCCCACTTTCTCCGGAGATGTCCCTGCAAGAAGAAAAATCATTGAATCTTCAGCAGTTTAAGTTATATTTTTCTGCTCAGTGTTAGCTTTTTACTTTTGCATGTTTAGACAAGAGTAACAGTATTCGAAGCATAATGAAATGCTTGATCTGTGCGTGACCTCACAGAGCGTTTTGATGGATGGCCTCTCATCTGTCAAGAAGAACTAGTAAAGTTTCAATGTCTCTAAAGGATGGCAATGCAGAAGAGCGATGCGCCACTATTTGTTTTGATTGATCAAAGCTGGTAATGATAGAATGAGGGTGTTTTTAGTTGAGGATAAAGCATGGGGCCATCTCGCTTTATCATGATCTTTGTTTCCTGTCTTATTGGTGGGATGTCAGTAACCCAAACTTTGTAATATGGAGTGTAAAATACTTCTCGCAGTTTCTTGTCAATATTATGCTTTCTTCAGTTCTTTAAATTCTTTCCTTTGTTGCTTGTGATATTTTAGAATATTTTTAGTGATTTAAAACGAAATTATCATTTTTCACCACGGCTTTGAAATATTGAAAGACTTCGCCCACAGTTGGCAGTTTGGTTCGTGATTTCACAGACAGCCGTACTCATGGCAAAACGAATAATTGGAAGTTTTGAATACCAATTGGCATTTTCATCTCCTAAAAGGATCGCTAGATGGGGTTTGAGATATCTCTTTTTTGTGCTCTACTGGATTAGCTTGGGGAAAGTGAATTTTTATTGAGTTGTGATTAATGTTTAGGATAAAACAAATTTGTTAAAGGACAGAATTAATAAACTGGGCTCATTATCACAAATGATCTTCTTCGTGGTATACTATAACACAAGAATATTTCTTTGATTATGATTATGGTACATTTCCGCAAATTAGCTTGTGAAAGAAGAAATGAACCCATCTTATAACCCAATCATTCATAATAAAGATCATTAGTTGCCTTTTTCAGTTATCTAGCTCATTAGTTGCTTTTTTAGTTTTTTTCTGCCAACAGAATGTCTATAGAGATAACTTCAAACCAGGGAATACAATGGACTAGTCAATTTTTGATTTGTTGCTTTTAGGTCAGATGTAGTTAGAGATATATTTCTTTATGCCAGTTAGTCAGATGTAGAATCTAGAGATAGCCAAATGCCATAGTTCCTAATGCCAATCATAGGATGAGAGGCTTTTGCATGGTGGAATGCTGCTCAAGAATGGGGAAGACTACGTGGGCTTCTTTCAAGTCAGTGTTTGGTGAATATCGGAATAGTACTCCTGGCTCATGAAAATATCGTTCTGGCCAGTTGGCATAGTCTTCGGTTACTATAAATCTTAAACGTTGTTTTGAAAGTGGGCATTAGTAAACAGAAAAATATTTTATCTGAATCAATTTTGATGTCTTGTTCAATGACCCAAAATTCAAAATATTTAAATTAATTTTTTGAAATTAAGAAATTAATTCATTGTCAGAAGAATTGTGATCCTGTAGAGTGGCACCGCTACTGTTAGATGATCTTCAGTATATTTTAGTGAATGGGGACATGCAGTTAATTATGACAGATCCAAGTTTTGTAACAAGTATTTATTGTAGTTTTAGTTACACATGGATAAACATCAAAGAGATAGTAACAAAATAAAAGAAAGATGAGATTCAACCACACAGAGCACGTTTTGGCCACTACTGTGGAAATGAGTCAGTTTAAAGAAGGAGCCACTGATACCCTGTAGTAGGTGTTGACAGATATAAGAAAGGAGCGGTTACAAATTAAAATTTTTTTACCAACCAAGCGTTTTTTCATGATTAAAATGAAATATAATTGAAAAAAAACTGTTACTTGTGTTTTGTGCAGTCTGTATGCGAATAATTATTTATGGCGCATGTTTGCTTCTAAATTGCAGCATCTTCAAATTTTACTGCAACGTTTTTTATTGACCCTCAACCTTTTTTGTTTAAGAATCTTTCCGAATTACTGCCTACATTTAAAAATAGTTTCTATACATCAGAAAGCAAATCCAGTCAAAATAATATTGCCGATTTCGGAAACGATCACTTAACTTCAAGACCTACTCCTTTAAAACGGAAACCAATAAATGATATTAGCAATTCGTATCACATGCTTGATTATAATAACAGGCCTAAATATATATATATCAAAGGTAGCCATCCACAATACTTTTTGTTAACCATATTTCAGGAGGGGATATTTGAGAGAGCTATATATTCATCTTTGATTAAAAACAATGTTGATTGAAAATGAGCTCAATTTTTTAAAATTGACCTACAAATTCCTTGCCATCCCCTAGTCTGCCTCAGTTTAAGTCTCAGAACTCTTGTCTGACAAGGAAAATAATGCAACTCGAGAACTGTTGCTTATGAATTAAAAATGTATCCTGAATATTTGTATTATTTTTTTAACTCTTGTTTAAAACTTTTTAGTTTATCATCAGCAACAAATGTATTTTTTTTTTCAAATAATAACACTATTATTAAATGTTATTGTTTTTCATATACATACATTCAGGAAAATTATTAATAACTGGAGCCGTCAAATAGATATAGTTTATGATAGAAGAAACTCGGTTCAAAATATCAAAAAGAAATGTTGCAATGAGCGGAAACTTCATATGCAGTATAAAGATTAAACTATCTATACATTCTTTTAAATATTTTAACATATTTTAATTGCTATCTATGGACGAGCATAGTCATTCAAGAACATAAAGTCTGGAACCCATTCCCAAACTGAAAAGACTGCCATGATACTTTAGAATCTTAATGTGATGTCACTGTATCTACAAAATGCCCACTGCAATAACACTGTATCTACAATATGCCCGCTATAATGCCACTGTATCTACTATATTTACAATGTGATGCCAGTGTATCTACAATATGCCCACAGTAATGTCACTGTACTTACAATATATTCAATGTGATGTCACTGTATCTACAATATGTCCACTGTAATGCCATTATATATACAATATGTCCACTGTCATATCACTGTATCTACAATATGTCCACTGTGATGTCACTGTATAATATATCCACCGTAATATCACTGTATCTACTATATATCGACACTGTGATGCCAATGTATCTACAATATAGACACATGGCGATTTGTTGCCATTGTGCACAGTCTTGTTATGTGTGCGTTGTGTATGGTTGGTACAAAAATTTACTAAAATCCCTGATAATCTTATTTGTGCATAAAACGCATTTTATAATTTTTTATAGAATGATATTTAATTTATTTGGTTTTAATTGAAAGTTATATTTCCCACATAAATATTCGAAGTACCAGCAATAGATTAAGATTTCTATACTTTTTTGAAACATTTCAATTGACTAAACCTTAAAAGTGTATGCAATCCAATACAGTTTTAAAAATAAGTAAAAAAAAATGTATGTTAGGTATTCAGATAACGTTATTGGAAATGAAAAACGTTTGGTGAAAGGAAAAAAAAATCTTTAAAAAGAAAATTTAAAGTTTTAAACGGATTCTGAAATATAAATACGATAAAAAATATTAAACTGATAAATGTAATACCAGCAAAGGGCCTACCGAAAACTTTTCGTAAAGGTTAATTAAAGGTAAATAAATAAAATGTTCAAAGTATAAAAAAACTTGAAAAAAAAACCATTTCAACAGTGAGATAAAATTTCTTAACAAGCAAAAAATATTCTAGAAGGAACAGTTTTTTTTTCAATTTTGCACTTTTTTTCCCCAAATTTTCATCTTACAGAAATGAAATTGTTAAGGTTTCTTTCCCGTTTTCACCGGCAAATTGATTTAAAATTCAATGAAAGCATGGAAAATCAAACGCGGTTCTTTATTCACTTTTTCAAAAGGGACTATAAAGCACCTCAAGTGTTTATATATATTTTTTTTTTCCTTAAATACGTATGAAAGAATTTTCTAAAAAGTTTTACTTTGGTACTTGCCTCTTTTTTTCAATTTTGTGACTGTATAAAAAAGCAATATTTTATTTCCATTGTATTAAACGTTAATTTACTTAAAATTTATTTATTGATTGAGTTAATGGTTACCCTAACCTTATGCAAGCTTTAGATTTATTGCATATATGTCTTTATAAGAATAATTTGTGTACTAAAAAAATAATGATTTTTTAAAAATAAAAATATTAAAATTAGTTATATGAAACATTAATCTATTGAATTATTTATGCAAAGTTTAAATATTACATTTTATTTATTTTATTAAAATATATAATCTTAACTCTTAAACTCGTTTTTCCCTGGTTTTATTTTGTAAAATTGATATATTTTTTAAAATGATGAGTTTCTCTTGCAATTAATACTACAGCTTTATTTTTGTGTTCTATTTTGATAATGGATTAAAAATTTAGATTAGTTTTAGACGTTGTTTAGCTGTTTGTTCTTACGTATAAGAAAAAAAAAATAATAATAACAGTTTACTTTTGAAGCAATGTATAATTATTGCTTTCTTATTTTTTTATAATACATTACTTTTCATGCAACAAGGTAGTTTTTCTGTCGTATTCAAGGTCTGCCATATAAGCTATTGGGCCATATGAAGCCATCCTCTAAGAATATCTTAGAATGTCGAGCTCTTCTTGAAAGTTTGGCAGTAGAGTGGCGACACATCGTCCTCCAGTGGATCCCTGGACACTGTGATATTTTGTTTAATCATCAGACAGATTTTTGTCTAAGAAGGGCACGCAATTAGTCCAAAAGCTAAATACTTGAAACACTTTTCATTTCATGAAACTTTATATCAAAAGTCAAGTGAGACTTCGTTGGAAGGCATTGCTCACTGCTCGTATCTCTTCGAGGAGAAGGACATTTTGTAACAGGGCATTTCGGTAAAACCTTGAAAAAAGCTGGTACGGAATTTAGACTTGCGGTGGGCCATTTGGCGAGCCATCTGCACAGCATCGGCATTTTTGATAGCCCAAAATTTCCATTCTGTGGGAAAGACGAGATCATGAACGAGCATATAGAAGAATGCCTGGTTTTGCATGGAGACTAGGATGTGAAAAGATACTGGAATGCTAGAACTTTGCTGATGAGACATTTACTCTTTTCTTTGTTTTGTTTTTCTTGTTTACACTGTTTTGATCTCGTAAGAGTTTGTCATTTTTTCTTTGCCATTGGAAATATAATTTTTTTTTTTTTTTCAAATAAAAAAAAAAAAAACTTTTCAAGCAAAGAGTTGTAATATATTTTTTGAAAGGTAATGAGAAAAAATTTTTAAATTTGAAGTTAAAAAAAAAAAAAAATTTAAAGACAGTGATAATTTTAAGATTCAAAATAATCAGATCAATAAATAAGATCATAATTTTAAGATCAATTTTAAGATTAAGATTAAGATTAGTTATTTTTTTACTTCTTTTAATTAATTGTAATTTGTGATTATAAACAATATTTTTTTGTGGATTAGTTATTTAATCTACTTTTGCATTAAATACATAAAAATGTTGCTTTTAATGCAAAATTTCATAATAAATAATTCACAATGATTAAATTCAAAATTAACCCTTAAACCAGTATACCTAATTTATTTCTGGGAATAATCACTGAAATCTAACATGGAAGATATCATTTAATATTCAATGCTTTGGCTTAATGAAATATTGATTACGAGCTTTTTCATTAATGAAAACTCTTTTTCTTTCGTGATTCGGGTTAATTTCAATACAGTTTCATTAAAAATAGAATATTCTGAATAAAATAATAATAGTCTTTCATTTTTCATGATGGAAATAAATATTAAATACCAATGTTTACTTTTTATTTCTTTTTTTCTTCAATTACTTCTATCAGCTCACACTCTCCCTATATATATCTTGTTCAAATTTTCAATCGTTAACAAAACACTTTTTATTCATCCACTCAAGTTCAAATACATTTTTTTAACTTATAGTGGAGGACACTGGATGTTAATACAGTTTTTTTCAAATATTAATTCACTAATTAAATTTAGTTAATTAATTTTTTTTTTTTAGATTTAAGTTGCATATATCTACCAATAGATGGCCAGATAAACTTAAACAAATGAATGAAAATTATTTATAAAGGAATTTCTGCAATAGAGTGAAAAAAAAAAAAAGTTTGAAAAAAAATTTTTTTATATATTACTTGTTTGTAGTTAGTACAGAAATTTAATTTTTCTGAGCATGAATTAAGAATTAAAATAAATAGTACCACATATTTTTTAAGCCTTTTTTTGACTGATTGAAATGAATGTTTGAGAAATTATTATAAAATAATAATTTTCATACACAATCTAGTGAGAAACTTTTTGAAAGTTAATGAGAAAAAAAAAATATGAATATTTGTTTATTTGTAAAGATATTAAAAATTTCAATATTGTGAAAGTTGTGAATAACTACTTAACATTTTTAATTGAAAATGTTTCTTTTCTGGAACAGATATTATATGTACATTTGAATAAAATACATACACATGTATTGCTTTAAATATAAATTTAAAAAAATTCTATCAGGATATCAGTTCTAATTACGCAAACCCTTAAGCGAAAATGTTTCGAAAAAAACTAATTGAAAATGAATAAATTACAAAATTACCAACGAATAAATTCAAGAATAACAAATGTATTAATATAGCTAATTTATTTAAAGAGCAGCCGTCGGAAATCCAACTTGGAGAATAGCATTTAATATTCAGCGTTGGTGAAATATTGATTACTAGCTTTTGGTTAATTGAAATAGTTTTTTTTTTTTGATCTGGACTAATTGCGAAGAGGAGACATTAAAAATGGAATCTTGTCGATAAAACTTCATTTGATAAATGCTCTCAACTTTTAACTCGTTTTCATTTTTTTTCACGGTAATTAGCCCTTGCCTGTGTTCGCTTTGTTTGCTTGGCAATGCTGGACTCGAAAATCAGCGTGATTTATGATTTAATAACACAGTAGATTAAAATAGCTGAGTGAAACTTTTTCTCAGTTTCCCCAGATAAATGAGAAGAGGAAATTGTTTTTAAAACTAACTGAGTTTGTGGTACACAGTAGTGATTCAAAAGTTTTTCTTATACATTTTTTTAACTTTGGAACATAAAATTTGATAATAATATAAATGAGTGTTTGCATGTGTTGAAAGCGAAAAAGATTTTTCTCATTATTTGTAAAATTAATATGCATTATACGTAATATTTGTAGTATGAAATTAAAATAATCGATTTCAATGAAATGAAATTACAATATTTAACTCATATTCCCATCCAAGTCAATGATTTCATAATAAAAAAATCCATATAAACTCTTTTTATTGATAAAATATCTTTAATTTACTAAGAAATTCACTTTTTCTTTAAAAAGAAATCAATGCACAGTTACTAAGGAAAGAAAATTTCTTAAATTATGTAATGAAATTTTTAAATGATACTGAGAAATTGTGTACTTGACAAAAAGTATTACATTTTTCATTAAATGTTGCTTTTTTAATGCACATAAACCTAATTAATGCATTTTTATGTTCCTAACTTAAAGGATAAAGATTAACTTTTCAAAAATATTTTCAGCCAAAACATTTTTTTTTTTAAATTAAATATTTATACTCTTGATAAATATATAAAATTTCTTATCAAAATTATTTTTATTTCATAAATTTTTTGATATTGTGTACATATTATTGAATGTATAATTACTAAAAATTAAAAATATATCTTTCTTAACACATTGAACGTTGACATTTTCACTGATATGTATGTATGTATATATGTATTGAGTTCGAAGATGAAATGACATTAAATCTATTTCTTAAAAATTACGAAGTCATTAAATCTATTCCGTTAAAATTCAGACAACTACAAATTAAAAACAAGATTCTTCAACAACAGGAGCTTTTGATTTAACTTTTCATATGCTGAATTTTAAAAATCAAAAAAGTGCTCTAAAAATTCATAAATAGTAAGTAGAACCAGCGAGAAGAAAATTGTAAATTCCTTTTTATTTTCAGCATTCTTCCTTCATCATCAGTTCCGGGAATACCATGCTATAGAATCTACGAACGAGAAAATGATTTGAAAGCTTCTAAATAAAGGCACATTTTTTTCTTTAAAGGCACATTTTCTTTGAACTTTTAGGGAATACAAAAAGAATTGACATTTTAAATCATAATGGAAAATTTATTGACTTTTTGAGAATGCTCAATTTGCCGAATTTCCCAGGAGTGAAGGCATTTGAAAATGAATTCTCTTTTTTTTCTTAGAATTTGAAACATTGTAAAAGAAACGGAAAAGGAAACCTTACAAATGTCTTTTTTGTGCAATGTACCTTATTGAATGAAATTTCCAAACACATTTGAAGAAAAATACTTACATCTTATAATAGTAAACTACAAGTTTGTATTATATTTTTTTACAATTAGAACAATTTCCCTGTAGAATGCTAGTACAAACAAATACAAACATAGAAATTTAAAAACAATTTATTTGATTTTGATTTATCGTGTTTTGTAACAGTATCAAATTTTGGCCATTTTTATACCTATTTCAACCTATGAAAAATTTTTTAAAAATGATAAATTTTTATGTAAAATTCTAAGTTTTTTGATGTATTCAAACCAAAAATGTGTACAGTGATCAAGAGTTTCAATAATTTAAAAAAAAAAAAAATCCTCTGAAGTGGTTCGTATCTTAAAGGACGCATATAGGGTTATTAACGTTTCAACTATTATTTATATATTTTATATTATTAATATAAAAAATAGTTAAATAATAAAATTTTTATAGAATTACTAAACAGAATCAATTTATCAGATTATATCATTATTATTTTATAAAAAATTTTCAATAAATGCAGTTTCTTTTATATTAAATGTGGTATAAATTGTATACGTCATTTATTATTTTCGAAAAACACTTAATAAAATTATTTGATTTTCTAAACTGTACAGAAAAAAAGCAAGAATTATTCCAAATTTTTCTTTTTCTTCAACATCCCACAGTTTTATAATAAATTATTTAATAATAATTGAAAAGTGTGAAGTGAAGTTCTTTTAAAGTAACTAATACAATTATTTTTAATGATTATATTAAATATACTTATCTTAATAAAATACAGAACAAAGTCGTTTTAAATAACTTTAGAATTCTATACGCATTAATGAATGGAATTAATTCGATTCATGTACCTTGCATGTTCAGTTTTACGGTACATGTGAAAATGCACATCGAAGTGATAATTAATTTAATCATCTTTTCTAATCAATTAATTAAATATAAATGAAAGAGATTATTCAAATAAGCATTAAATAAAGGATAATGTTCAAGGTGCATTAAAATCAATCTGCATTAAAACCTTATATATTTGTTACGTTAAATTTATTTAGGAAACATTTTTGTTCGAAATACACAAAAATTTTCAAAGAAGACTTTTAAGAAAATATGTTTCACATAGTATAATACTCAAAACTATTAATATAATTATTAAATTATAATCAAATTTATTATTATTATTATTATGTTCCACATAATATAAAACTCAAAATTATTATCATCTTTTGAAAAAGAAGTTAGCCTAAATTAAAATTTCATAAACTGAATCAGCAGTAACAAAGTTATCTTAATCGGGAGTAAAATTATCTTACTATAAAATACAATTTAAAAACATACAACAGTAATACTTTTTTTTCTGTAAAAATATTTATATAAATCATATAAACAAAAATCAATGTTATTTATGTTGTTGTTTCTTATCTCACTTGGCTGGCCAAGCCCACGAGCCCGTACTTCCCATGATTGAAGGGGAAGGAAGCAGCTTCTATTGTGATGGAGCACTCGTAGGTAGAAGTCTGACTTTGGCTCCGTGACGCTCTTACAGTTATAGGAGACCGGGACCTACGGCTTAAAGTGGATTCCGAGCTACTACAAACATCCATGGCACCCCGCCGGGATTCGAACCCGAAACCTGTGGCACCGAGCGCTAGACACTCTGGCCATTCAGGTCCCAAATTTGTGAATGCCAACGGCAATCGGCGTTCCCAGGTGGTCACCCACCCAAGTACTGACCGCGCCCAATGATGCTTGACTTCGGTGAACTAACGAGAACCGGTATATTCAGCATGGTATGGCCATTGGCTAATTTATGAAAAATAAAAGCATATGATAGATTTCCTGTAAGGTAAAGTATTATATGAAATACACATTGATTTTTATTAATTAAAAAAATAATGTGATTGCTTCCATTTAAAATTTAAAATTTTATCAATAAGTGGCAACAAAAAAACCACTGCCCGATATTTAATTTAACTTTTTATGGTACAACAAAATATAAATATAAAGTATTTAAATTTTAACATGTCAGTGTTAAGCATACAGAACAGTATAACGTTTGAAATGAACAAAAAGATAATAAAAAAGAGCATTGTAATTCCAACTTTGAGAGTTAACTATTATAATTTGAAAGAAAGATTCTGAGAAAAAAATAATTTTTAATCTCGTTCACTGAAATATTAATGAATTATTTATAAATGAATAAAATCAGTCCCGGAGATTAAATATAAATAAAGGGAAAGGAATCAGATTAAAAAATTGTATTATATTGTGTTACACATTTGCTGAGAAAAGCATATTTTTTGTATTATCTGTTTGTACTCCATTATTGATTTCATAATTATGATAATCATTTTACTGCAACTATCGGTTCTAAAAATAAAATAAATGCAAATCATGCAGAAAAAAATGCAATAAATCATTTATAATCTTTTTGAAAATATTAAAAATACATTTTTAAATTGAATAAAATATAAAATAATATATATATATATATATATACTTCATTTCTTATTATATACGTAATTTTCTGCAGTCTAAATAAACTTGAAGTTTTATAATAGTTATTTTTAAGTTATTTCTTTACTAAATAAAAAATAATTAAAATAATTTACAGGAATTATTATTTAGCTAAATTAAAACAAAGAAGTTAATTAAGAATTTTTATATTATTTTTATACCCCTATTATTGATTTTATGTTCATGATAATAATTTTACTGCAACAATCGGTTTACAAATAAAATAAATGCGGATCATGCAGGAAAACTGCTATAATTAATTTATAGTCTTTTTTAAAAATTAAAAATACATTTTTGAATAGACTAAAAAAATAAACTAATATTATTCTTATTAACAATTTCCCATACAATATTATATAAAAATTTTGACAATATTATGCAACATATGTATATATCATATCCTATTATATACGTAATTTCCTGTAAAGTATAAATAAAGTTGAAATTTTATATAGCTAGCCATTTTATGTAATTTTTCATTAAATAAAATTAATTAAAATAATTTAAAGGAATTAATATTTATCTAAATTAAACAAAGAAGTTTCCTGTTTTTATATAATCTAAATAACTGGAATTTTATAATAGTAGTTTTATGTTATTTTTTTTTAAATAAAAAATTCATTAAAAGAATTTAAAGGAATTATTATTTAGCCAAATTAAACAAACAAGTTAATATATAAAAAATATTCTTTTTAAAAATAATTTGACATACAATATTATATAAAAATTTTACAATTTCACGTAACACACACACACACACACACATATATATATATATATATATTTTCATTTCCTATTTCTTATAAAGTCTAAATAAACATGAAATTTTATAATAGTCATTTTGCTGCATTTCTTTATTCTGAAATATTAATTAAGATTATTTAAAGGTATTATTATTTAGCTAAATTAAATAAAAAGTTAATTAATTCAAGTTAATTTTTTTAAATTTCCTGATGGAAAAATTTCTGAAAGAAAAAGAACTTTTTCAAAAGGAAGCTACATAAGCTGAGAGCATTGTGTCAACGAAATTCTAACGCTCACGCCTTTGACTTTTATACCATCAAAAGAGTTTTAGCTCTGATAAATTCACTTTATGCACCATTTTTTATTTTGTCTTGACACTTCATTCGGTATGGTTAACTTGAATAAAATTGATAAGTAACAAAGAAAATTAATGTTACAGGAGTCAGTGAGTAAACAAAAAGGATAAAACTATCTAATTAGGGTCAGATTCTTAACGCAAAAAATTAATTTCAACAAACTTTCTAAACTGCGCCTCACTACTTGCATAAATGTGTTTTTTCTACATTTTTATTGACACTTTGAATTAACATCCAATACATTTTTACATGAGCATGCTAATTACACTTAGTTTAATTGACGCACACGAATTTAATTAACGGACTTCACATTATGGAATCCTTTTTTGGAAGGCTTCGATCCACCTGGATAGACGCCGAAGTTGCTGCATTTCAGAATATCGAATTATGGTTGGATATAACACAACTGTTCTCAACTCATTTATGATTTATTTGGAAACATTTTTTTGTTAATTTTATAATATTAATTTCATTTCTTGAAACTATCTCTTCAAAAATTAATAAAAAAACTCTAAAGGATAATTGTTATACCTATTTGGAATTGCCATTATTACGGTGTGTATGACTATCATCGTAGGGCAATTGTATAATTTCAATATGAAAAACAAAGTTGAATTGATTTTCAAACAAATTAATATCATCAAGTTATTCATACAAATGTAAGGTGTATATGTATATATTATATATGTAGTCTAAATAAACTTGAAATTTTATAAAAAGACATTTTATGTTATTTATTAAATAAAAAAAAAAAAACGTTAAAAGGAATTATTATTTAGCTAAATTAAACAAAGAATTTAATTAGGAATTAACTTTTAAGAATTTCTATATTATCTTTTTTTTTTTACACCCAGTTTTGCTTTTTAGAATTACGATATTCTTTTTATTGCAACTATCGGTTTTAAAAATAAAATAAATGCTAATCATAAAAGAAAAATGCAATTTAAAATTTTTATTAAAATATTAAAAAAATAAATTTTTAAATAGATTAAAAATATAAAATAATATTATTTTAATAATAATCTCACATAGAATATTATATAACAACTTTTATACTAATATGTAACGTATATGCATTTCATTTCCTTTTATATACGTAATTTCCTATTAGGCCTAAATAAACTTTTGCAATATTATAGTCTTTTTATTAAATAAAAAATATAATTAAAAGAATTTAAAGGAATTATTATTTAGCTAAATTAAACAAAGAAGTTAATTAATTCAAGTAAATTTTTTATATTAAATATTTTTTTAAGTTTTCTGATAGAAAAAAAGAAAACTTTTTTTCAAAAGGAAGCGTACATAAGCTGAGAACATTGTGTTAATAAAATTTAACGCTCACGCCTTTGACTTTCATACCATAAAAAGACGAGTTTTCGCTCTGATAAATTCACTTTATGCACCATTTTTTTTAGTTTGTAGTTTTTTACTTCATTCTGTATGGTTAACTTGAATAAAATTGATAAGTAACAAAAAAATAATGTTACAGGGATTCAGTGGGTAAAAAATGATAAAACTATCTAATTAGGTCAGATTCTTAACGCAAAATTAATTTCTCTACAAACTTTCTAAACTGCACCTCACTACTTGCATAAATGCGTTTTTTTCTACATGTGAGCAATTATTGACACTTGAATTATCATCCAATAAATTTTTTCATGAACATGCTAATTACAATTAGTTTAATTGACGCACACGAATTTAATTAACGGACTTCACATCAAGGAAGGTCTTTTTAGGGGAAGGCTTCGATCCACCTGGATAGACGCCGAAGTTGCTGCATTTCTGAATATCGAATTATGGCTTCATATTAAGCAACTCATCCTATTTGAGTTATGATTTTATTCGGGAGCATTATTTAGTTAATTTCATAATATTAATTGCACTTCTTTGAATATATCTCTTGAAAAATAATAAAACTCTAAAGGAAGTTGGTTATATTTACTCGAATTGTCAGTATTATCGTTTGTGTAATTGTTATCGTAGGACAATTGTATAATTTGATTGCAAAAAATAAACTTTAATTGATTTTCCAACAAAATAATATCATCAAGTTATTCATACAAATGTAACATGTATATATTTCCATTCTTATTATATACGTAATTTTTTTTTTAAATCTAAATAAACTTGAAATTTTATGAAAATCATTTTAATGTTATTTATTAAATAAAAAAGGGTGCACAGAAAATCTACATCCCCGTGGTGCACCTGGTAACACTTTTAGTGGCTAAAGATCTGCAACTTGGCATGATTGTTAGATTAATGAACTATGTTTCAGCATGTTTTTGTTGTTGTATTTTGTTGTTGTTGTTGTTTTTTTTTTTTTTTTTTTTTTTTTGCTGTAACTGTTCATAATCTGCCATTGGAAATAAAAAAATTAAATAAAAAAAAAAAAAATTCAAGAATTTCAAAGAATTATTATTTAGCAAAATTATACAAAAGAAGTTAAATAAGACTCAAGTTTAAGAATTTTTTATATTATCTTTTTGTACTCCATTATTGATTTTATAATTATGATATTCATTTTACTGCAATTATCGATTTTAAAAATAAAATAAATGCTAATCATGAAGAAAAATGCAATTTATAGTCTTTATCAAAATATTAAAAAATACATTTTTGAATAGATTAAAATATACTATATCATAATTTTAATAATAATTTCACACAAAAATATTAGATAACAATTTTCATACTAATATACAACATGTATGTATTTCATTTCCTATTATATACATAACTTCCTATAACTAAGTCTGAATAAACTTGCAATGTTTTAGTCATTTTATTAAATAAAAAAATAATTAAAAGATTTTAAGGCAATTATTATTTAGCTAAATTAAAGAATGAAGTTAATTAATTCAAGTTAATTTGTTAAATAAAATATTTTTTAAGTTTTCTGATAGAAAAATTTCTGGAAAGAGGAAAACTTTCTTCAAAAGGAAGCTTACATAAGCTGAGAGCATTGCGTCAATAAAATTTAACACTCACGCCTTTGACTTTTATACCATAAAAGACGAGTTTTCGCTCTGATAAATTCACTTCATGCACCATTTTTTTATTTTGTCTTGACAATTCATTCTATATAGTTAACTTGACTGAAAGTGATAAGTAAAAATAAATGTCACAGAGAATCAGTAGGTAAAAAAAAAAAAATGGATAAAACTATTTAATTAGGTCCGATTCTTAAAAGCAAAATTAATTTCTCAACAAACTTTATAAACTGCACCTCACTACTTGCATAAATACTTTTTTTCTGCATGTGTGCAATTATTGACATTTGAATTATCATCCAATGCATTTTTCACGAGCAATGCTAATTACAATTAGTTTAATTGACGCACACGAATTTAATTAACGGACAAGGAAGGTCTTTTTTAGGGATGGCTTCGATCCACTTGGATAGACACCAAAGTTGCTGCATTTCAGAATATCGAATTATGGCTTGATATTAAGCAACCCTCTCAACTGAGTTATGATTTATTTGGAAGCATTATTTAGTTAATTTCATAATATTAATTACATATCTTTGAATATATCTTTGGAAAAAATAATAAAAACTCTAAAGGAAATTGGTTATATTTACTGGAATTGTCATTATTACTGTTATTGTATTTATTGTCTTAAGGCAATTGTATAATTTTAATGTAAAAAATGAAATAGATTTTCAAACAAATTAATACCATCAAGTTATTCATAAATAACTAATGTAATATCTTTGATCGAATTATATACAGTGAGTTTGTTCGAAATATCCAAAACATTTCAAAGAAAACTTTTAAGGAAATATGTTTCACATAGTATAATACACAAAATTATTATTAAATTTATAATCGACACTATTAATATAATTATTAAAATAGTATTCAAAATTATAATTATTATTATGTTCATAATATAGAACTCAAAAATTATTATAATCTTTGAAGAAACAGTGAGTTGAAATTAAAATTCCATAAATTGAATCAATAATTAATAAAGTTAACTTAATAGGGACTACATAATACATTTTAAGAAAAACAATGATTTTTTTGTCAAAAAATTTTATGTCAATCATTTAAACAAAAATAAATGTTATTTCTGTACAATAATAGCATATAATAGATTTCCAAAGGTAAAATATTATATGAAATTTCATTTGATTTTTTATTAATTTAAAAATGAACGTGATTGCATCCATTTAAAATTGAAAGTCATATTGATATGGTAACATAAAAATCACTTCCAAATATTTAATTCAACTTTTTGTCAATAGAAATAGAAACTTAATATAGATAATAAAATATAAAAATATAAATATAATATATAAAAACATAAATATAAAGTTCTTAGATTGTAACAAGTGAATGTTAAAACATATAGACCAACAGAATGTTTGAAAAGAATAAGAAGATAGTCAAAAAGAGAATTGTAATTCAATTTTTTGAAAGATAGCCATTGTAATTTGAAGAAAGATACTAAGAAAAAAATACTTCTTAATCTCGTTCTCTGAAATATTAATTTATAATTTATAAATGAATAAAATCAATTTCGAAGTTTAAATACAAATAATGAAAATAACTCAAATAAACAAAATTGAATTATATTGTTTTAAGCATTTGCTGGGAAAAGCATCTTTTTATATTATCTGTTTGTACTCCTTTATTGATTTTATAATTATGATAATTATTTTACTATAACTATCTGTTTTAAAAATTAAACTGCCAATCATGAAGAAAAGAATGCAGTAAATAATTTATAATCAATTTTTAAATATTAAAAAAATACCTTTTTTGAATAGGCTAAAATATAAATTAATAATATAATATATATATATATATATATATATATATATATATAAATACATAGACATAATATTATAAAAATTGTTATATAATATTCTATAATTTATGAAATTATCATTAAAAATTATATTAATGATAATTTCACATAAAATATTATATAACAGTTTTTATATTATGCATATATATGTATATATAATATATATATATATATATATATGTATATATAATATATATATATATATATATATATATATATATATATATATATATATATATATATATATATATATATATATATATATATATATATATATATATATATATATATACATATCCTTTTTATTATATATTTCATTTCCTGTTTTTTATATAGTCTAAATAAATTGGAATTTTATAATAGTAGTTTTATGTTATTTTTTACTAAATAAAAAATTCATTAAAAGAATTTAAAGGAATTATTATTTAGCCAAATTAAACAAACAAGTTAATATATAAAATAATATTCTTTTTAATAATAATTTCACATACAATATTATATAACAATTTTTACAATATTATGTAATATATATATATATATATTTCATTTCCTATTTATTATAAAGTCTAAATAAACATGAAATTTTATAATAGTCCATTTATTTCATTTCTTTATTCTGAAAAATTAATTTAAAAGAATTTAAAGGAATTATGTAGCTAAATTAAACAAAGAAGTTAATTAATTCGAGTTAATTTTTAAATAAAATATTTTTTTACGTTTTTCTGATAGACAAATTTCTGAAAGAAAAAATTTCTTCGAAAAGAAGCTTACATAAGCTGAGAACATTGTGTCAATAAAATTTAAATCTCACACCTTTGATTTTTATACCATAAAAGACGAGTTTTCGCTCTGATAAATTCACTTTATGCACCATTTTTTATTTTGTCTTGACACTTCATTCTATATAGTTAACTTGACTAAAAGTTATAAGTAAAAAAAATAAATGTTACAGAGAAACAGTAGGTAAAAAAAAAAAAATGGATAAAACTATCTAATTAGGTCAGATTCTTAAAGCAAAATTAATTTCTCAAAACTTTCTAAACTACACCTCACTACTTGCATAAATACATTTTTTCTACATGTGCGCAGTTATTGACACTTGAATTATCATCCAATACATTTTTTTCGTGAACATGCTAATTACAATTAGTTTAATTGACGCACACGGATTTAATTAACGACTTCACATCAAGGAAGGTCTTTTTGGGTGAAGGCTTCGATCCGCCTGAATAGACACCGAAGTTGCATTTCAGAATATCGAATTATGGCTGGATATTGCGAAACTCATCTCAACTGAGTTATGATTTATTTGGAAAATTTTTTTGTTAATTTCAGAACATTAATTATATTTCTTAATTGTATCTCTAAAAAATTAATAAAACTCAGATGGAAAATTGTTGTACTTACTCTGAATTATCATTATTATGGTTTGTGTATTATTGTCGTAGAGCAATTGTATAATTTCAATGTAAAAATAAATTAAATTGATTTTCAAACAAAATAATTTCATCAAGTTATTCACATAAATGTAGCATGTGTATATTTCCAATCTCATTTTATGCTTAATTTTTTTTTAAAGTCTAAATAAACTTGAAATTTTATAAAAGTCATTTTATATTATTTATTAAATAAAAAATAATGAAAAGAATTTGAAGTAATTATTATTTAGCTAAATGAAACAAAAGAAGTTAATTGAGAATTAAGTTTAAGAATTTTTATATTATCTTTTTATACTCCAGTATTGCTTTTATAATTATGATATTCATTTTATTGAAACTAACGGTTTTAAAAATAAAATAAAAGCTAATCATGAAGAAGAAAATGCAATTTATAATATTTTATTAAAATATTAAAAATACATTTTTGAATAGATCAAAACATAAAATAATATTTTTTTTAATAATAGTTTAACATACAATATTATATAACAATTTTATAATATTATGTATGTATATATATATATATATATATATATATATATATATATATATATATATATTTCCTTTTCTAGTATATATTTCATTTCCTATTTCTTATAAAGTCTAAATAAACTTGAAATTTTGTAATAGACATTTTATGTTTTTTCTTTATTAAATAAAAAAATAATTAAAAAGGATTTAAAGTAATTATTATTTTGCTATATTAAACAAAAAGAAAGTTAAAATATAAAAATAATACTTTTTGTAAATTAATTTCACGATAAAAATAAAAATTTTACAATATTATTATGTAACACACGCACACATATATATATATATCCTATTTCTTATAAAGTCTAAATAAACTTTTTTAATAGACATTTTTTTATGTTTTTTTTAATAAATAAAAATTAATAATTTAATTTAAAATAATTATTATTTAGTTAAATTAAACATAGAAGTTAATTATAATTTTTTACATTAAATATTTTCAAGTTTTCTGTTAATAATAATTAAAAAGAATTTAAAGTTGAATTATTATTTAACCAAATTAAACAAAACAAGTTAATATATAAAATAATATTCTTTTTAATAATTTCATACAATATTATATAACAATTTTTACAATATTATGTAACATATATATATATTTCATTTCCTATTTCTTAAAAGTCTAAAATAAACATGAAATTTTATAATAGTCAATTTAAATTCTTGAAAAATTGATTTAAAAGAATTTAAAGAAATTCGTGAAGCTAAACAAAGAAAATTAATTCCAGTTAATTTTTTATAAAAATATTTTTTAAGTTTTCTGTTAGAAAAAATTTCTGGAAAAAAAGAAAATTTCTTCAAAAGGAAGCTTGCATAAGCTGAGAACATTGTGTCAATAAAATTTAACGCTCACACCTTTGATTTTTATACCATAAAAAGACGAGTTTTCTATTGATAAATTCACTTTATGCACCATTTTTTATTTTGTCTTGACACTTCATTCTATATAATTAACTTGACTAAAAGTTATAAGTAAAAAAAATGTTACAGAGAAACAGTAGGTAAAAAAATGGATAAAACTATCTAATTAGGTCAGATTCTTAAAGCAAAATTAATTTCTCAACAAACTTTCTAAACTGCACCTCACTACTTGCATAAATACTTTTTCTGCATGTGTGCAATTATTGGCACTTTGAATTATCATCCAATACATTTTTTCATGAACATGCTAATTACAATTACTTTAATTGACGCACACGAATTTAATTAACGGACTTCACATCAGGAAGGTCTTTTTTTGGGGAAGGCTTGGATCCACCTGGATTGACAACGAAGTTGCTGCATTTTTAGAATATCGAATTATGGTTTGATTTTTGGGCAACTCATCTCAACTGTATTATGATTTATTGGGAAACATTCGTTTTCTTAATTTCATATCATTAATTACATTTCTTTGAATGTATCTCTTCAAAAATTTTTTTAACTCTGAAGGAAAATGGTTATATTTACTCGGAATTGCTATTTTTAGGTTTGTGTAATTATTGTAGTAGGGCAATTGTATATTTTAATGTAAAAATAAACTAAATGGATTTTCAAACAAAATAATGCTGTCAGGTTATTCATAAATGACTAAAATTATTTTTCTTTGATCGAATTATATACAGTGATTTTGTTCGAAAAATTAAAAATAAAATTAAAAAGAATATTTTTATGGAAATATGTTCCACATAGTATGGTACTCAAAAATTATTATTATTATTATTAAATTTATAATAAAACCTATTATCAATTTTTAAAATTGCAATCAAAATTATTATTTTTATTATGTTCATAATATAAAACTCAAATTGTTTTGATCTATGAAATAAATAGTAGTCTAAATTAAAATTTCAGTAATAACAAAATTATCATAATAGTAGTAAAAATTATCTTACTATAAAATACATTTAAAAAAAAAAACCAGTGTTTTTTATTGTCAAAATTTTATATTAATCATTAAAACAAAATCAATGCTATTTCTATCAAATGTAATCATTTAATAGATTTTCTGTAAGGTAAAGTATTATAAAGAAAAGTTATTTGGATGTTTTTTTAATTTAAAGGAAAATTTAATGTCATACATTTAAAATTGAAGTCGTATCATAAAATGTATGCATCATCATCATGGCAACATA
>BPLR01013475.1:0-39731 GCA_021605095.1 Caerostris extrusa | reverse complement strand
AGCATGCATTACATTATCATCGTAGTATAACCATCTAAAAAATTTTCTATAATGATAAAATTACTTAGCTGATTGATGCATCTATATAAATATATTTTTATTTATAAAGTTATTCAAAATATTGGCACATGAGTTAATGATGATTATTTTAACTTCAATATATTCTCTTAACTAAATATTCAAAATCAAAAAATAAATTATGTTAAATTGCATGCAATCTTTCAAGTTAAAATTACAATTAATACTTCCTTTTGTATTTTGGGTCAATGTTTTAAAGTAGTCTAAACTTAGAACCAATTAAAAGGTAGCTATCACATTCACTATTTGGAACAGAACTACAATTCCGTTATTTAAGATAAAGACCATCCTACATCACTTACCCCTCAGAATTACAATCCCTTTATCTAAGTGTATAGAATATTTAAGGGTTTACATAATTACCTAGAACAGGAGTCTCCAAACTTTCCAGCCTTAGGCCATACTGTTTGCCCAGTAAGTACCAAGGGCCAAAACCGTTTAATTTTCTGCCATTTAAATCTTTAATAATTGGTACAATTAACTACAAACTATTGTCAGTGAAAAATCACAATTACATAAATATCATTAGTATTTTTACAAAGGATACCCCCCGGTTTCATTTTAGCTCTTCCGTTCCTGATTCAGGATAAAAATCAAAAAGTGTGTTTGATTCAGGATATTTACATTTCAAACATCGACATACATATATTACTCCAAGAGCCAAACATTTACTGACTACCCCTACATTTTGCAAATGAACTCTGATGACGTGGAAGGCACGTGATCAGTTGGAAGTGCTATTTAATTGGATTAAGTGGTGGTATTAATCCATACCAAGGCGGGTTGAAGCTGTGTTGCGCGCCAAGGTGGGCCTACCTGTTATTGACAGGTGGTCATAATGTTTTGCCCTTGGAGTGCATATAAGATATTGTTATTTGCCCCCACATAACTACCGAGGGTAACCTCGGGATGTTCCTTCACTAGTTTACAATGTTAGTGGGATTCATTTCAATTATTTGTTAGTTGTTATGCTTAAGTTAAATTTTCATGCATATTATTTTTGCCATTAAGCTATACCTAGCAAGTAAATAAAATCGATTTATTAACATTCTGTGTTTTTTATCCAACTTATTACAGCAATAATAAGCTATTCGCTGTCGCGGGCCGGATGCGTACCGGCGGCCGGATTTGCCCGGCCGGCCGCAGTTTGAGACCCCTTAACCTAGAAGAAAGACCATCCTGTTTACCGACCCAGCAGTGTTGACCTTTCAACTACTTTCTCTTTCAAACTACTCAGTGTTGCTGGAGTACAGAAAATTAAGCATTTTTAGTTTACTTTAATCGAATTAAATCATTTATGAATATGCAATCTTAAGTTTATAACTCCTTTATTATTTTATTAATTTCTATTTTTAACAAACATTCGGATAAAAACAGTTAATCGAAAATTTTTGCAAAATTTCAATGATATTTAATTATGGTAAATTTTATTAAGAAAAATATGGAGTAAAAGTGAAAAAAGGCAAGATTAAATTTCAACTATCATGCATTCGACGCAGTGCATAAAAATTAAGAATTTTGTTGAGTCAATTTGTAAAGAAAAATTATTGTGAATATAACTAAAAATAATTTTTAAAAATATATATATAAATAGATCTAAATAACTAAATAAGGGGAATATTTGAAACAAGCAAAAAGTGCATTGAAAAAGAACACAATCGTACGTATTTGAAATGTAAATAAACATAAAATTTAACAATTAATTTTAATTAAAAGAAAAAGTTATAAATCCCGCCACTAGATGGCAGCACTAGAGAGCTGTGGTAGACAGAATATGGTTTTCGTTTAATTAAAAATAACTTAATCAGAATTTTTTCGTGATTTTTTTGAAATAGTTTTTAAGATGTGTTAGAATATCATGCATGTAAACATCAATTTATATGTATAGAAAAAGCTAACAAACTTCAAGAATTTTAAGTACATAAATTAATGATAGGAAAAACTAGTTTTTGAAATAAAAATAAAAGTGAAGCAAAAAAAAAACAATCACTGTTTAGTGAAAGCTCGAAAATTTTAAAAACACTGAACTAAATCCTATCTGTTTTTATTACTCATATTAATAATAGTGATATATATTTAGATTCAAAATAGTACATTCTTAAAAAACAATACGAGAAGGATTGATCTGATTGTGGCCGAAATTTCGTACGAAAATACTTTTCGTTCTAACATGCAAATGATAACATTTTTGTGGCCAAAGACTAAATAGCTGGAGTTCTAATGTATCCAAAGGAGCATTTAGATCAGGGGGAGCAACCTAAAAGATCTTGCAGGCCACTTTGAAATGCATCTTAACTCCGTGGGCCGCATATAAAATTATAAAACCCCATATTGATATAGACCCACTATAGACATTTTTTTTTAGTGAAAAATTGAAACATATTGAGTTATTATTTTTGTGTTTACTACTATTCTTAAAAAGTAAACATAGATAATATAATAATAAGGATACTAAAAGCACATTGTGAAGAAATATATAACACTAAAAATGAAATATAACAAAATATCTAAATGTAAACAAAATTAAAAATAGAAATCATTAAAAAATATTTATTTTACTAGTGCGATATTTGTTTCTCCACTCTTCACTTAGCTTTTGCAAATCGATCTCAATTTGGGTATTTTCACATAGTAATCGGAGTGGCGTCTGTTATGTTTCCAGCGTGTTTTGAGTTTGGTCAATTTTATTTTCGAAGAAATAAAAATAAAAAACAATTCGCAGGTATAAGTTGAACCAAAAGCACTAACAACTTAAACTAAGAGTCTGGTTTGCTCTGCTATCAACAATCAACTGTGCGTATCTAGGGATGGTTACTGCGCCACTGAGGCACTTAAAAGTGAAACATAGAACCTGTTATATTACATGTTCCAAGATGCGTACGCATCATGAGTTCACAGAATATAATTTAATTATTCTGTGAACTCATAACTGCAAAACTCATCAATAAAACAGGCAATATCCGTCCTATATTTGCAAGAATATTATTTTAAAATCAAAGTAGATTTTTTTCTCATCATTTCGACAGTGAATTTTTGACTATATGATATATAATGCATTATGGCACACATAACATATTCTTTTTTAATATATTGGTTTTCACTACTTTGGCCGTTATATAATAAATTTATTTTGTAGAAGTGTCATAAATCTCACTGGTCGGAAAAATATTCAAGGCGGGCCACGGGTTCACCCTGACCTAGTTCAACAGGAAAAACTACTAATTCCGAGGCATAAGCTATCTTCAAATTTCGAAGCGTGAGTAGACCTACCTTATAATAACGCTAATCGTACAATGTCATGCATATGGGTTAGAGCAGAGCACAATATAAGCCGTTGGAAAGAGACTGTACAACTGGACTGAAGGAAGAATAGGGAATTTATCGACATTTGAGTCAGACACAATCAGTGACGATGTTGTCAGGAATGGACGAAAGATAGCAGAATACGCCATGAATAAGTAATTTAAAAAAAAAAAAAAAAAAATTTTAAATCAATTCCTACTTTTTTTCACTCTATTGCAAAAAGTCCTTTATAAATAACTTCCATTCATTTTTTGAAATTTTATCTGGCGTTGTCTATTGGTAGATATATGCACCTTAAATCTACAAAAAAACTAAAAAAATTTAAATTTAATGACTGAATTAATATTTGCAAAAACTGTAAACATTCAGTGTCATCCACTACAAGTTCAAAAAATGTTTTGAACTTGAGTGGATGAATAAAAAATATTTTATGGACGATTGAAAATTTGAACAAGATATATATAGGGAGAGTGTGAGCTAATAGAAGGAATTGAAAAAAAAAGCAGTGGTAGAGCGATCACATAATATGAGGATGTAGCGATTTTACACAGCATAGATTTAGATTTGATTATAGCACAATAGTCTTAATCACAATCTGACGTACCCGACTCGTGGCTCATTGGTAACGTCTGCCGTTGGTGAGCATTAGAGCTGAGGTTCAATCTGCTGGAGGCATTGTTGTAAACACTGTTTCAAAAACGAGAAGGCTCGAGGATGTTTGAGATGTCCAGCATCTTACTTCTTAGATTACCTGGTGGGAGTTTTCCGGGTTTTTTCCCCATACGATACGATAATGTGGGATAATTTCCTTAAAAGTCCCCGATAAGGCACTGTCACCTTTCATCAGAGACTCGGAGCCAAGTCAGACTTCTACCTACGGTTGCTCCATCACAACAGAAGATGCCCACTTTCCCTCAGTCCATGAGTGGATTACTCATGGGATGTCCGTCCCACACTGCAGGACACTGAGGATTAGACACAACAACATATATATTCGAAACTTGCAACTAAAGTTGAACAAATATTCAAGGTGTTCCATTTTTTTTTTTTTTTTTTTTTTTTTTTTTTGCTCCAATTTTTAGAAAGCTGCATGAATTTAGTATGGTGATGGTAGAATTGTTCCATTCTTTGATTCATGATTCTTGAATTAATTGCAAACTGGCATCGTAAGGATTCGTCTGCTAAAATCTATATTAGTTTAAATATATTGTGAATTTTCAATTTGTCATCACTTTGTTTTCCGATGGAAAAATATTTTCTCTTACCTTTCCCTAATCTAGAATTTTTCAGTAGACGTCATTGCTGCAGTTCAATTATATACAGGGTGATTATAATTAAAGTCCCACTTTCAAAGTGCTGTAAAAAATAATCACTTGACACAATGAGTTCACATTTGAACTGAAGATACTTGAAGAAGGGGGAAACGTATTCGTCCAATTTGATGTGACTTTGCCGTGATGGATGGGTTTTCCACTAACAGTGGCACAACTGTTGAATGACTAGGAAGTCATTTTTTCCGTCAAAAACCGAAGCAATCAAGCACACACACACTACAGTTGGTTTAATGTGCAACTCATGCCAAATACGTTGCCATTTCGATTCAAATTATCACTGGCAGCCGAATTCACTTTCTTTATGCCACTTACAGCGCATCTATTAATACACTTTGGAACTTTTTAATGTTATAGCTTTTCTCCCTTCTTCACGTATCTTCTGTTCAAATTTGAACTCATTGTGACGAATGGTTCTTTTTTTACAGCATTTTGAAAATGGGACTTTAATTATAATCACCCTGTATATTGTAAATGAATTTGAAATGATTTGCTTTCAATAAAAACGGTTTTCAATTCCATTTTCCCAAAACTGGAATTTGTCTAATAACAAATAATAAGGTGGCCTATTTTTTCCTAATGTAGCTGGCAAAACAGAGACAGTTATCTCTATCCGTAAACAAGGGCCGAACCGCTGTTACTCATTTAGCACTACCCAGGGGACACGTGTAGCTTGAAGATATGCTACGGTAGTGAGTAACACTAACCTTGCAACGCTCTATGATACTATTAGATTGGGACTTACGGTTTAAAGTGGATTCCAAACTACTACAAACATCCACAGCACCACCGGGACTCGAACCCTGTGGTGCTCGGCCCATCAGGCCCCGAAGAAACACTGTATAATCACAGTGTAAAATCTTATAAATAACAGTGTTGTGTTGTTCATAATTTTCTTTTCTCTAACATTTACAGTTCCTAAACATTTTGTGTTTACAGTTTCTATTGCATGCTATTACTCTTTAACTAAAATAAGTAACAAGAAATATAAAAATTCAGAAATAAAGTAAAATTAAATAAATAAAGAAATAAAGTAAAATTAAATAAATAAAGTAAAATTTCAGAAATAAGAAACTGCGAGTCATTCAAAATTAAACGATGATAATTAGATGTAGATACTAATAGATAGCTCAGATAGTTGTTGCTTATAGGTAGATAGATGTTGCTAGATAGATATTTGTTGCTTATAGGAACAAGCAACAATTTTTTCTGTTTACATTTTAAAATAAAAAATATCTTGAATTCAAAGAAGAATAAGTAACGCTATCCTGACAACGATCATATTAGACCGGTACATACGGTTAAAGTGGATTCCGAACCACTACAAACATAAATGGCAGCAAGCACCAGAGCGCTAGCCACTCGGCCATCGGGCACCGTATGTAGAACTATAGAATTGCTCTTCCACGACTAACTGAAAAAGCAAATCCATCATTCTTCTAATATTCCAGTAAAATCACCCCACTTTATTTTAGGATATTAATTTTAATCAATTTTTGGATACTGTAATTTTAAATCTGAAAGAAACATTCATAAAACACAAAGCAGTTATGATTTCATTGAGTATTTAAATCCTACAGGAGAAAAACATAATATCTGCAAGTGAAAATAAACTGGAAATTCCACAGATAAACATACTTTACAGATTTGTGCGATTGTAGTATTAGTATTTTGACTGCAGAATATCAGCTTTGGTAAAAGAAGTTACATGCTGATCATACTACAAGTATTTAACTGCTACAAGTATTTTAAAAGAATGCAACTTAGATATCTACTTGAATATCGATGGATTTTTGAAATTATAATCACCTTATCTGTTACAACATGTATTGCAGGAAGATATTTTTAAAAAATTCCTCAAAAAAACTACCTGAAATGCATTATAAATGGACTTCATTCGTTATACAAACATTAAAATATACAGGATGATTCTAATTAAAGTCCTATTTTCAAAATACTGTAAAAATAGAACCACTCTTCACAAGAAGTTCAAATTTAAACTGAAGATACTTGAAGAAGGGGGAAATGGTGTGGCATCCAAAAAAAGTTCCACCGATGTTCCCATCCAATTTGGTATGACCTTGCCGTGGTGGATGGGCTTTCCACTAACAGTGTCAAAACTGTTGAATGACTTAAAAGTCATTTTTTCCGTCAAAAAACCGAAACAATCAAGCACATTGAACACTACAGTTGGTTTCATGTGCAACTCATGACACATACATTGTAATTTCGATGAAAAATATCACTGGCAGCTAAATTCATTTTCTCATTTCAATTGCATTTTCTTTATGCCGCTTACAGCGCCATCTTTGGAATTTTGGAGGTGTTTTTTTATGCTGGATCGTTTCCCCCTTCTTCGAGTATCTTCATTTGAAATTTGAACTTCTTGTGACGAGTGGTTCTTTTTACAGCATTTTGAAAGGGGGACTTTAATTATAATCACCCTATATCTGTGAGTGTAGAAATCCTAAATAGTTTGCAAAAAAATAGAAAATAAATATAGATATGTATAAATTTTTCATTTCATTATATTCTCACCTTCTTAAACCATTTTTTTAAAACTGTGAAGTTTTTTTCAATTATTTAATTATTTATATCCATTTTTGAATGAGGTTGTATTCAATCGATTCTGGTAAGTAGGAATTTTTTTGTTCTTGTGAAATCTTTATTATTTTTTTTTCTTAAATATTCTTTATTTATGTAATTTTTATAATTTGATAAAATCTATACATCCATACTTAAACAGTTTTTAAATAGGAAAAGTTGAACTTCCCGACTCGTGACTCATTGTCAACGCCCGCTGCTGCTGAGCAGTAGGTCGGAGGTTCAATCCCTGGCGGCTTTGTGGTAGGCACTGTTTCGAAAAGGAGAATACTCAATGGCGTATGGGATGTTCAGCCTTTTGCCTCTTGAGTCAATATACCTGTTGGAACCGGGTTCTGCCTGGTTTTCCCCATTCGATACGTAAATGTGGGATAGTTCCCCAGAAAGCCTCCTTCCTCCCCCCGGAATGCATTGTCCTTCATCTTCAGGGACACGGAGCAGAGGTCAGACCTCTACCTACGGGTGCTTCCGTCACAACCGCAGCTACCTCCTTCTTTCCATGAGAGCACACGGGTTCATGGACTTGGTTTAGATCAGGGATGGGCTCATAACTACGGCCCGCGGGCCAAATCCGCCCCGCCGGAAAGTCCTACCCGGCCCGCGATTAAAATTTTAATTTGCCGGTCCGGGAAAATTAAAAGAGGTATATATTTATATATTATATATCCATCTCCTTTTCTACTTTGATTAAATATTTTTTTTCTTCCTTTCTTTCAAAGGACTGATGATCTTTTTGCTTTCTCTATTTTTGTTCTACAGAACATAAATTGACGGAAATAGCAAGTACAGACAGCTTTCAATCGGTAAAGTGTTACAAGCGGAAGTTCTTTGTTAGTTATAGCTAAAGATTGGCGCCAACAGTTAGAGTTTTACAAATCACTATCGAAAGTACGTTTCCCAAATTTAATATCTCACGCCTAGAAAATCAGTGCTCATAAATGGTCAGAGAAATAATTACTTCTTCTTCTACCAGATGGCGCTGGCAGCCTCGGGGCTTTTATAGAAGACGGATTGAACCACGTGCTTTGCAGAGAAAATAACTTCGACGGCGCTGAGCGGTCTCATTTTAAATGGTCCGAGTTGTCTAATGAAATAGGCATACGGTTTTCGCATTGTAAATAATTTCTTTGACGTCGATTTTATTACTGTTTTTCTATTACATTGTATTAGAAGACATTTAAAAAAAAATGGAGAATTTCATATCTTGTTTGTGTGTCATGCATAACTTGTGGAGAAACTGTACGTCCTATGTGAGCAATTTTACTTACAAAAAAGTAAAGCAATTTGTGGAAAAACGAAAGAAGGTAAATATGATTTATTTGATGCTATAAAAAATACCAGTCTGTAAATAATTGATTTTTTTATTAACACAGGGAAAGTTTAATCGTCTTTAAATAATAAATTAAATTAATAATTTTTTGGTGTATAATGTTTTGATTTTATTTTTAAATTTATCAATACATTTAGTTTCAAATAAATATTTTATAAGATATTGTTATTTAAATTTAAGAAAATGTCCTTTTTTTTTAGCAATTTTGAGTAACGCGATTTTAAAATCTATGGGATACTTTTTAGTTTGATTTTTTGCTATTTTTGATTTTGTTTGCGATACGTTTTAGTTTAATATTGAACCTTTTATTTATTACTTAAACTTCATTCTGTGAAATTTATTTTTGCATTGTTATATGCTTCTGGCAATGAAAGATCTTTTCCTTACTGTCATACTGATATAATCTTTGATTTTCTTTTTTTTTTTTTTTTTACTTTTTATACTTTTCTATGAGATAATTGATGCTATTTATCGTGATATTTGTTATCATATTATAACACCTGATGCTATTTATCGTGATATTTGTTATCATATTATAACACCTGATGCTATTTATCGTGATATTTATTATCATATTATAACACCTGATGCTATTTATCATGATATTTAATGTATTATAACACCTGATGCTATTTATCGTGATATTTGTTGTGATATTATAACACCTGACTCTATTCATCATGATATATATTTATATAACACCTGGCTCTATTTATCATGATATTTGTTATCATATTACAATACCTGATGCTATTTATGATATACATTCACTTTTAAAACAATGCAAAATTTTCGTTGCTTAATATTATATATTTCCTCATATTATAACACCTGATGCTATTTATCGTGATATTTGTTATCATATTATAACACCTGATTCTATTTATCGTGATATTTGTTATCATATTATAACACCTGACGTGATATTTGTTATCATATTATATTTTCATTGATATTTATTGTGATATAACACGTGGCGCTATTTATCATGATATTTGTTGTGATATTATAATACCTGATGCTATTTATGATATATATTCACTTTTAAAACAATGCAAAATTTTCGTTGCTTAATATTATATTTGTCTAATCCTCAGTAATATATATCATGCAATAGGTTATTTTTAAAGCTAAATTATAAAAATAGTTTACGAAATTCTATCTTGAATAACGAGTTTAAAAATGCTACATTTTAATTTCTTAATGCAGAGGATAAATACCATAATGTTATAACATAATAATAACATTCCTTGTTATGATATTATAACGTACTATTTTGACAAATAATGTATTTTATAGATTATGCAAAAAGTAGAGGCAGTTAATACTATGGGAATTGCATTTAAAATATCAAACGCGATTGTCAAAAACAATACATTCATCATATTTATTATTAAATATTATTCAAAATTTTCGAATCTTGTGGTATTTAACCATTCTTACTTGAAATTGTATCTAAAATTTAAACATTTAAAAAATGCCTATAATTGTGAAAACAGATATATAGTTTGCATGCAAAAATTATTTTTAAAAATTTGTTGCTGGTAAATTATTTTTTTCGTAATCATCGTTATTTTTATGGTATAAATTTTAAAACATTTTGTTTTAAAATTCACTGAAAAAGACTTGGTCATAAGAGTTAATAGATTAGTGTTAAAAGAAATATATTTATATATTGTAGCCATGGGGCAATGTACCACAAGTATCGGGTTCGAATTCCGGCGGTGCCATGTATGTTTGCCGTGCTTCGAAATCCACTTGAAACCGTTGGTCCCGGTCTAAAAGGATAGTAGAACTTTGTGTGGGTAGTGTTACTCGCGTCCGTAGCATGTCTTCAAGCTACATGTTCTCCCTGGGTAGTACTAAATGAGTATCAGTGGTGCAGCCCTTGCTTATGGCATAAAATATCAACTGTTTCTGTATTGCCAGCTGCATTAGAACAACATATATTGCTGTATCATTTTTAATGAAACTCTGAACTAAAAATAACATAATATCTTATGGACTATTTGTATTTATCATATACGCATTATTTTTTCTACTGTGTGAAATTAATAATTATTTTCCTTTTTATTTGCTATAAAAAGAAAAATAATTAATTATTCTTACAATTTCAAATATCAAATGCCTGCCACGACTTCATATGTCTTATTTGCTAAATATTATTCGATAGCAAAACTTTTGAATATTTATGTTTTCATATTTTGCAAATTATTATTGTTGTTATTATTATTATTTTTTTTTACTTTCGAAGCTTCTTATGAAATGAAATTGGTGTAAATTTTGCTAAACGAAGTTTTTTTATGAAAATAATATGGAATATTCCATGATTTTTTCCCCTGCGCTTTTTCTCCATAGCAACAATTAAGAATATTTTTCCTGTTTTAAAATCTTAGTATATATGCCTGACTTGAGATAAGGTTTGGTTTGGTTACTTCGCTCTACGGTCAATTTTGTGCACACTTTAGGCTAATTAGACAAGGATCTACAGTTTAACGTGGATTACGAACTATTAATAACAAACTATTATCAACAAATTTCTCTTCAGCATAGCTTGTTGAATTCATTACTACTACTACTGTGCCTAGAGTGGAGTTGCCCCTTTACAGTTTGGGAATGATGTGGGTGAGAAGAAGCCTGATTGGGCTCTGTGACGCTCTACGGCCATATGAGACAGGGACCTAAGGCTTAAAGTGGATTCCGAACCACTATAAACATCCATGGCACAACCGGGATTCGAACTCGATACCTGTGATACCGAGCGTCAGAGCGCTAGCCACCCGGTCATCAGGTCCCGATCAAATATGAATGCAGAAAGTTGGGCGTAGAGCTGACAAATCTACCCCGTAAGAAGAAAAGATCTCATTAACACAGCCAAATAGGCTGACAGCCTTGATACACCATCGGGCTAATGCACCATTGAAGATATAAGATTTGGTTTGTCGCTCTATGGTCATTTTGTGCACACTTTAGGCTAAACAGACCGGGATCTACAGGTTAACGTGGACTCCGAACCACTTACAAACATCCATGCTACCGCTAGGATTCGAACCTGAACCGTGGCATACCAAAGGCCAGAGCGCTAGCCACTTGCCACCAGGCCGCTACGCACGCCAATGAAGAAGATGAAACGAATAAGACCAAAATCGTAAAATCGCATGCTTTGAAATTCTCATGTTAAATTTATTTCGGGATTTAACTGGAAAATATTTTGGACTATCTATAGTATATGAACATTGATGATTATAATGTTGTCTGTACGAGCACAATATTCGTAAGGTTTATGATTGAAGAAAAGTTTCCATTAATTCCAAGAAGAAAGGAATTAAATGCTTATATTCAACGTTTAAATAATAGAGTACAGAAAATACTTCAACATAATTTAAAAATCAATTTTGTAAGATAAAATAAAACATAGGAATTAACTTGCAATATAGTTAAAAATCAATGAATTTTGATGTTCCTTTGATTGCTCGAAGTAGGTCCAAATGTTGATTTCATACTGTATATTGCCAAAAATCTGAGGAATTAATAGAATTCTAAATAATATCGTTCCCTATACAGTTTTATTAGATTTTCTTCGTGCGAGGTTATATAAAAAATTTGATTACTAGATGCTTTGTACTGGTCTGTTGAAATTTATGAATCAATAGCGGCTGTAACACACTGCATGATTGTTCAAAAACTCATCAGTGAAGTTTATGAGAGCTCTGGTGTTCGGTACCACAGGTATCGGGTTCGAATCCCGGCTTTGCCCATGGGTCTTTATAGTGGTTCGGGAATCCACTTTAAGCCGTAGGTCCCGGTCCTACTAGGATCGTAGAGCGCTGCGGGGCATTGTTACTCCGCGTCCGTGGCTTACCATCAAGTTACACGCACCCCCTGGGTAATGCAAAGTGAGTAACATCGGTGCAGCCCTTTTGGCGAAGATCACGGTCTATTTACCAGCTGCATTAGAAGAAAAAAAAAGTTTATGAAATCCTGTAAAAGCTTGAATTTACTACGAGTAACCAAGGAATGTCACATAAAAGAAAAATATTTGTGGTTTTATCATGGGTTATAAAAAAAAAAAAAATCGTGGGTTTTAATATCACATTAAAATTTTTTTCCTTTTTACTCAGATTTTTTTAAATTTTTAAATGTGTAATAATTCTTGGTCATCCTGTATTATTATTCTAGTTAAGAGAAAATCATTTTTTTTTTTTTTTTACAGATAAGCAAAAATAGCGACATGAACTTTTCTGAATAAAATTCTCTCAACAGTTTCACACAAGTTTGACATGAACGTCGAATGTCGTAAAATTTGAAGATTTTTATAAAAATCATATTAACATTAAAAAAATCTCCATAAAACTCTTATTAAACAGAAGATTGCATTTAAACTAATAAATAAATATTTATTAACACAGTAAAGTTTGCATTCATACATTTTACATGTAAGAATATATTACCTAATATAGAAAATAGTTCCTGTCATTGGTAACTATGCAGGCGGATTAGATAGTTTCCCAAAGGTACTATTGGTAGCATTTTCCCCAAAGGTACAATTACTATAGTTCCACTGTCATTTTCCCCAAAGGTAATATGCACAATTAGATAGTTCCTGTCATTGGTTTTCCCCAATATGCACCACTTAGATTTTCCCCAAAGTTCCACTAGTCATTTTCCCCAAAGGTACTATGCACACTTAGTAGTTTTCCCCTGTCATTGGTAATATGCACAATTAGATTTTCCCCAGTTCCTGTCATTTTCCCAAAGGTACCACCACTAGCATTTTCCCAAAGGTACTAGATAGTTCCTGTCATTTTAATATGCACACCACTTAGATTTGCCCCAAAGGTTCCACTGTCATTGGTAATATGCACCATTAGATTTTCCCCAGTTCCACTGTCATTTTCCCAAAGGTAATATGCACAATTAGATAGTTCCTGTCATTTTCCCCAAAGGTAATATGTACAATTTGATAAAGTTCCACTGTCATTTTCCCCAAAGGTAATATGCACTTAGATAGTTCCTGTCATTGGTAATATGCACAATTAGATAGTTCCACAAAGGTACTACCACTAGTAGCATTTGCCTCAAAGGTACTACCACCACTAGTAGCATTTGCCCCAAAGGTACTACCACTAGTAGCACTGGCCCCAAAAGTACTATTACTAGAAGGTTTGGGATAATTGCCTAGTACCTATAAAGCAAAAGTATTATTAATAGCCGTTATCCAAAATACTAATAGTAGCAGCAGTTATTTCCAAAGATTAAGAATAGCAGCTGCTATTTCCAAAAGTACTACCAGTAGTTATTGTTACCCTAAAAGGCACTAATAGCAGTTACCCTCAAAATGCACTATGGCTAGTAACATTGGTAATATTCGCAGGCGGATCAGATAGTGCCCCAAAGGTACTACCACTTGTAGCACTTGCCCCAAAAGTACTATTACTGGTAATTTTGGGGTAACTGTCTGAAACCTATAATCCAAAATTGTTACTAATAGCCGTTACCCAAAATACTAACAATAGTAGCAGTTACACACCAAAATACTAAGAATAACAGAAGCCTTTTCCGAAAGTACTGCCTAGTAGTTATTGCAATTTCATTACCACTAATAGCAGTTTCCCTGAAAATGCACTATGCCTAGTAGCATTTAACCTGAAAATACACTATGCCTAGTAGCATTTAGCCTCAAAATACACTGTAGCTAGTAACCATTACACTCAAAATGCACTATCAATTACCTTCAAAATACACTATCAGTTACCTCAAAATACACTATTGATTACCCTCAAAACTCACTATCGATTGCCCTCAAAATACACTATCGATTACACCTCAAAATGCACTATCATTACTAATAGTTACCTTCAAAATACACTATTTTCAGTCTCCTCGTAGCTCCTTCATCAAATAGTAGCACTTACTCTCAAAATGGGCTGACATGTTCACTAGCAGTAGCTATCCTCAGACTGCACTAACACTAGTAGTAAATCTTCAAAAGATTTTTAGCAATTGCCCCAAACCTCCAAAAGTGACATGTATAAATTTGACAGCTAGTGCACTATTAGTATGGTTAATCGCATGGACTATAAAATATTAATGTTGTCTAGTTTAAAAAGATACCTAAAAAAGGAAATTTCGTGTTTCACTAATGCTTGCCACCGCTTTTGGCGAAAAAAAGACTATTGAAGTCAAGATTACTGCTTTAAAATTGAGTTTCATTTCCTAGAAAATACGAAATCTCTCACCTAGATGCCTAAAATCAAGTGCTAGAGTTTTAAGCATACGGTCACTTTAGTCATCTTTATTGTAGATTAAATGAGAACCGGCCGCGTAGCACACTAGCCCTTCTTTGTAAAATGTTGATACATAGCCGGTGGTCCGACGGAAACATCAAAAAGTCCAAAATAATAATTAAATGCCCTTTTTTTTTAAAAAAGAGAATTATTTATTTAATAAAATTATAAAATGAAAAATATCAAAAAACGTTTCAGAAATGTAGATGTGATGGAATCAGTTGCATGGAATATGCGAAAAACAAAGGTCAAATTAGGAGAAAAGCGAGCTTTTTTCATCTACCCAAAAAGGAATTAATTTAAAATATTTAGAATAGTGCGAGGTCTTTTTTCATGTTTGCGGGAAGAAATATCATAATCGTAATTTTGTAGGATATTTAAAACGGGGTTATTGATGTTTCGCATATCATTATAGAATTTAGTAGAAATTTTGTGAACAAATTGTCTTAAACTTGGAATCGAGAGCGCATTTCAATATCGTCAATCGAAAGTACCAGGGTGGACTTCGTTAACATTCTGAGTTTTGTTCTCATAACCTTTAAATAATTTCAAAATTTGTAATAGTGCAGAAGCCCAAACTGGGCTTGCAGGTTAGCTAATACTGGACGAAGATAAGAGAGATATATTAGAATTTTGAGATTAAGAGGTAATGCTGAATTTCTATTCATTAAAGGGTTAGAGTTCAAATGCACTGAATTTATTTCTAAGGTTCCTAGCTCATTCATCATGCTAATAGCAACAGTATATCCTCAAAATGTACTATCACTAGCAGTACCTACCCTTAGACTGCTCTAACACTAGTAGTAACCTTCAAAATGCATTATCACCAATAACAATTGCCCCAAAACTCCATCAGTGGGATGTTAGTGGTTTACATTAGTGGTAACGAGGCTAATCGATGCACTATAAAATATTAATTTTTGGGTCTATTTAAAGACAGATAGCTATCATAATTTCGTGTTTCACTAATGCTTGCCACCGCTAAGGATTAGAGCATTGAATTTCGTCATATTAAAGGCTTTAGATTTTGAGTTATTTCGTTGAAAATACGAAATATCTCACCTAGATGCCTAAACACCAGTGCTAGACGTTTTACCAGCATACGATCACTATTTAGTCATCGTAACTAAATTAATACATAGAAAAAAAAATCACAGTTTTGTATTTGATGTATTAAAGAGTATATAATATACATGTTTTCTTCTTTTAAAGGCAATGTTTAATTCAAAACATATATATAACTTTATAACAGGCTGGAATTACTTAAATAAGTAAAGTAAGTTAAGTCATTAATAAGTTTAAGTCATTCTAGCCTTTAGGCTTTAGGCTTTAAAATAAGAGAGAAAATTTAAATTAATTGGAAATTAGCAACCATAGCGTAGTTTTGACACTTAAGTTGGTTAAAGGTTGCAATAATGGATTTCTAACTGACATTACTTTAATAACAACTAAGGCTAGGTAAATGGAAATTGGTAACCATAGCGTAATTTTGTTACTTAAATTGGTTAAAGAATACAATCGGGAATTTCATTTAGTAGTAGATTGATTTAATTTATATTATTATTTAATAACTTATCTATTTAAGATTAAGATTATAATTCAATCTTATGGATTATTTTGTTGTAAAATTAAATCTATTAAAAAGCATGAATGAAATGAAATCATTAATATAATTTGAAGAAATGTTGGAAATGCATTTCTTTAAATTGATGATTTCTTTTCGTCCATGTCTTTTTGTTAAAATTTATCTTAAAATCACAATTGTATATTTGATATATTAGAGCGTGCATAAAATATGTTTTCCCCTTTTAATGACAATTTTTAACTGAAAAGGATATAACTAATAACAATTTTGGCTAGAATGACTTAAATTAAATGAAAATTGGGAACCATAGCGTAGTTTTGATACGTACGTTGGTTAAAGGTTGTAATAAGGAATTTCATTAAATTCCTTCTATTAGCTCACACTCTCCCTATATATATCTTGTTCAAATTTCCAATCGTTCATAAAATACTTTTTATTCATCCACTCAAGTTCAAATACATTTTTTTAACTTGTAGTGGATGACACTGGATGTTAATACAGTTTTTTCATTAAATTTAGTTAAATTTAGTTAATTAATTTTAGTTTTATATGGGAGAAATATTCATATACTCACGCTGCTCTTTCTTCTCATTTGCTCATCATTAATTAATTAATAATTAGTTAATAATCTCTTTTTTTTCATAACTAATTATTAATTAATTAATGATTAATTAATATTTTATTCATTCAATTATTAATTATTTTATTATTAAATATTTTTATTATTCATTTAATATATATCATTCAATTTTAAAAATAATGTAACTACAAATTGGAAATAATATAAAAAATCGTCTGATTTTAATTTATTCATTTAATTATTAATTATATTTATTTTAATGGATTTTATTATTCATTTAATATACATATGGTTCAATTTTAAAATAATGTAACTTTGAAAATTTGAAACTGATTTTAATTTAGCTTATTTTTCTGTATTATTATTATTAATTTTTTACGTTTGTTTGAAACGATCGTGTTTGAGTATTCTTGTTAACGTATTCTATATTTTTAATTTTAAATGATCAAAAAGTTTTTAATTAAGTTTGAAATATAGCCTAATATATTTGCTTTTATTATATTTGATTTTATTATATTTGCCTTTATTATATTTGCTTTTATTTTTTTGCTTTTAATATTTTGCTGTAATTCGAGATTGCTGTTTTTTTTTCAATTCCTTCTATTAGCTCACACTCTTCATATATATATCTTGTTCAAATTTTCATTCGTCCATAAAATACTTTTTATTCCTCCACTCAAGTTGAAATACATTTTTTTGAACATGCAGTGGATCACATTTGATGTTAACACAGTTTTTCAAATATTAATTCAGCAATTAAATTTAATTACTTAATTTTAGTATTTTTTAGATTTAAGTTGCATATATCTACCAATAGATGGCGCCAGATAAACTTCAAAAATGAAATACATATCGTTCCACAACCACCGTATTTAACTAATTTAGCATCGTGCTACTTCTGGCTATACCCTAAACTCAAAAGACCACTCCGGGGAACATCGTTTTGTGTCGATTGAAGAGACATTTCAAAAATCACCGGAATCAATTTTAGCGTCTCACAAAGCCCAGCGTAACTCAAACACTATTATTTTAACGTCAAATTTCACAGAGATGTCAAGGACAGTGCCAACAACCTAAAAAGATTGAAATACCATATGCCCGGCAAATTTAAATTGAAAACTTGTCTTACTTTTTGGACATAGTAGTAAATATATATATATTTTTAAAAAATAAAATATTTTTATCTCTTCTTACTTTTGATACTTTAAAAGAGAACTTTTCGTGTCACACATTTTAAAGGACTTTTTCTTGAGGTTATAGAATGGCGAAACTTTGAACGCGTCCAAACGTGAAACTTTTTCCCAAAGTTGGACTTGGTAAAAAGAATCTTTATTGAAAGAAAGGGTTACATTCGAGCGACAAAATAAATATCTATAGAGCAGATATCTGAAGTAAAGTCTACTTCCGTCCTTTTACTTTTAAAAATAGGTCACCTTAAATAAACATGACGTCTTTTCTATAGAAATGGGGCCATGATGATATATAAAAAAAATAATTCAAATGCTTTTAGAGCCGATATAAGGATTTAATTTGATGAAACAGCAGGAGAAAAAGACTTAATCAGATTTAGCATTACACTGGACGTGTCAGATTTATGCAGCAGATTATTTAGCATTACACTGGATGTAGCAGATTTAACATTACACTGGATGTAGCAGATTATTATAACAGATTATACATTTCACTGGATGTAGCAGATTTAGCATTACTCTGGATAGCAGATTTAGTATTACACTGGATGTAGAAGATTTATGCAGCAGATTATTATAACAGATTTAGCATTTCACTGGATGAGATTATTATAGCAGAATTAAGATTACACTGGATGTAGCAGATTTATGTAGATTCAAGATTATGTAGCAGATTTAGCATTCAAGATTCTGATTGATACTATTAGATTCAAGATTAACATTAGATGTCATTAGATTCAAGATTCTCATTGATACTATTAGATTCAAGATTCTCATTGGGTGCTGTTATATTCAAGATTCACATTAGATATCTAGATTATATTCAGTATTAATGACATCTTTTTGTTTCAAGATTCTCATCTAGATGCTATCTATATTCAGTATCTAAAATGACAATCTTTTGTTTAAAACGAATCTTGAATTCTAAGGGCATCTAATGCGAATCTTGAAACTAAGGGTATCTAAAACGAATCTTGAATCTAAGGATAGCTAAAACGAATCTTGGATCTAAAGATATCTAAAACGAATCTTGGATCTAAAGATATCTAAAACGAATCTTGAATGAAAAATGAATCTTGAATCTAAATGTATTGAACTGCTTCGTGTGAATTTCTTCTATACGAAAATCAAATGCGAGACAGTTACCTCAATAAAACTATTTCTAGAAGACATGATCCCATTCATACCATCTCGACGGTAGATTTTTCGAAGTTTACATTACAGAAATCCGAAGACCACGATATAAAAATAAATTACAGTTTAAAAAAAAAACTAAAAAACATGCTTTTAGAGTTAATCAAACTAAAAGTAAAAAATAATTGTTAACATAAGAATAAAACGACTGACGAGAAAATGAATGTCACTGTTCTAAAAGCATCGGGTGCTTTGTATGACATTTTAAACCAAATCTGCATTTCGGAATGAAACTAGTGACAAATTATAACGATTGATATCGAGCACCCCACGCTTTTAGAACAGTGACATTCATTTTCTCGTCAGTAGTTTTATTCTTATGCTAACAATTATTTTTTACTTGTTTGATTAACTCTAAAAAAAAGTGTTTTTAAACTGTAATATTTAAATGAGGTCCAGGTACGGAGGACTGGAATCATAGTTCTTACAATAATTTAATTATGAGTAAAACATAGGTTAAATGCAAATACGTCGAGCCAGCCAGGATTCGAACAGGGAATCTCCTGATCCGCAGTCAGGCGCGTTATCCGTTGTGCCACTGTCCCACGTAGGTTCGAATGTCTTAGGTACTTTCATTCTACATGGGTTAAATTGCTCTTCCTAAGTTAAAATAAAATCACTAATACCTGGCTATTATAATCATGATGAGATCATAAACTTATCAAAATATTTTAGTGTCGTCGTTCCTTGATGTCGTCGTTCCTAGTCTACAACGTTTAAATTAAATCTGATCGCTTAAAGTAGGGCAAAATCGAGCCCAAAGAGTCAGTTACAAACAAACAAACATACATACATCAGGTGAAACTAATAAAAGCGTATTAATAAAATAGAATGATATTACTTGCGTAACAAAATGATAATATAGTTGCCAAAGAAAAGACGGCTTCAGTGCATAACTATTTTTAATGGTGGGTATATAATCAAATATTTATCCATAAATCCTGTAATAAGTTTTCAAAAAAAAATAATGAATAGTTAAAATTGACGTAGCCTTAATGTCAGGGTTTCCAAATCGATTTTTGTTCTTCAATTATTTGCTTAAAAAGGAGTTAATTATAGACAGAATAAAACATGTTTCCAAAATAATTATCTATCATTTGTAAGGATATAACTTTAAAGCAAATAGCATGGATGACATGTCCTGTCTTAGGTTACAATTTAAATCCATTAATTTATCTGCAAAATAAGTTCTATCTTAGAAGATGTCATCTATGAATTTGAAGGATGTCGTTAGATGATGTAGGATAGATGCTACATTAAAAATATATACATAATTTATTATTCAGTAAATAGATAGTATGGAAACAAGAGTATTAAAAATACATTAAACTGTATTACAACCTTTTTTACAAACTGTATTACAAACACTAATTTCTGACATGCAAAATTTAAAACAATAAATCGATCTGTTATACTTTATATTACTATTTTTCTAAATCAATGTCATTTTTGTAGAATTGTTCTTTATTTTTTTCACTAGAGACCACATTTTTTATAGAACACTCTGTCCAAATAAGAAGGATGGGGATATTGTTTTCCGGAGAATTGACGCACATTTGCATATCATAGAAAGCAAACAAAAAAGTTCGTTTGTCGATGTAAAACCTTCACACTTTTGCTGTCATACTTGTCATCATGTCTTCTCTTTTTGTGAAAGCAATGACTCTGCGTCAGCAAAAATCTGAACCCCTCTTTTCGCACGCTAGCTTACAAGCATTTCACATACAACACCAGAAGGGCATTTGGATGTTCTTGAGTGTTATATAATATGCATTGAAGCTCAATATAATATTTCAATTTTGCTTGCATTTATCTGAGTTTTTTTTTTTTTTTTTTTTACATTTTTGCTTGTTTTTCTTTTTACTGACATTGATTTTACTTTCTTTTTATTGATACTTTACTTTCTTTTCTTTTTAGTGACAAGCTTTTATACTTAGAAAACTACTTAGAATTTTAAGTCATACTTTTCTTTTATTATTTGGCAACGAAATATTTATTTCCAAAATATTTAATATTTCAAATGCGGACAGAAAACACTAAGAGCAATGCTTACGAAAATTTGTGAGATAAGTTATGAGTTACGTATATCAAAAATATTATCGTTCAATCATTGTTAAAATCATTTAAGTTACATTATTATCATTTAAGTCACATTGTTTTAAGCTCGTACTTGTGAAACGTTTAATGTATTGTGTTCATTGAAAATATCGTAGTCTATTTACTCTTAGGTAATTCGCTTGGTTATTACACTACAATTTTATATTACGTTAAAAGATCATCCGTTTAACTATCTCAGATATTTTATTATCTTGGAAGTACATCCGAAACATTCTTCTTCTTATGTATTTAGTTAACGTTTATTAATTTTTATAACGTTTTTTTGTATTCATACTATGTATGGAGGCTTGAAAAAATACAACTTGTATCAGCACCAGATTTATAAATGTGGGTGAGATAAGTTAGATTAGAGTTAAACCTAGACGACTCGCAATGATATAGAAATGCAGATCGGAAATTCGGCCAATTCACAAAATAGGAGTATTTGGAATTTGGCGACTTTTTGTGGCGCCAACCGGGTGATAAATAAACAAATGTGGTAATCAGTGTTTCTTGTACTGTTTCCAATTCACTTCACTTACAATCGCAACCCATTACTTGGCACAATTTGGAGAAAAAAATTCTTCAAATCAAATCCCGAAGGCCTTTATTCTTCGAATTTTACCGGAAATTCCTTCCACACGCGGTAGAAGGAGTTCCACAGTCGCCGGAGTTTCTACATTTCTCGTAAAAATTCTTCGTTCTACAACTGATCCAATTGTAATAGGATAGCTGATTATACAGACTAGTGAATATGCATCTGACTTACAAGTATGCAGAGGCCAATGCGTGAGTTGCGGAGCTTGTTGTACATCCAACGATATCCGATGGGGTATAATCTCAACTACAACCATTCTTTAGATTTGACCAAATCAAAAGAACGGCAATAGTAGAGATTACACTAGGGTAGTAGGTATGGATAGTTTCTATAGGATGGGGTAGTTTCCGAGTCATCGTGAATAAAAGGTACAGTTTGTAGAACAGAATGAACTATGTTAAGTCTAATACAAGATAATGAAAATCAGAGTACGCAAGTTATAGTGCACCAATATGTTGCAGCATGTGGAGCATTCTGTATAGAAACGTCATGCACGATTCGTTCAACTTTGTTACTGTTATTGATTTACATTGATTAATATATAGCATATTCATATTGGTCATACAACGATATCCGATGGTACGATTGCTATATATACAACGATATCCGATTAAACGATTGCTATATATATATAACGATATCCGATGGTACGATTGCTATATATACAACGATATCCGATGGTACGATTGCTATATATACAACTATATCCGATGAGGTGTACTTCTAGCTACAGCCATTCTTCAGATTTGCTCTAAAGAAGGGTAATTTCCATAGTCGTCATGAATCGTGATTAAATTATAGAGTGTATCATTTAATCACGATTCAAAAATGAATTAAATAATTATAAATTAAAATTAAAAAATGAATAAGTAATTATGAGTTAAAATAGTTATAAATTAAAATTAAAAAATGAATAGGTAATTATGAGTTAAAAATAATTATTCTATGTCTAATATAGAATAATAAACATTAGAGTAAGCCAGTTATGGTGCACCATTCAAAATGCATCTGAAAGCATTCTGTGTGAAGATTATGTGTGAAGAGATGATTAAAATAATTATATAATTATTCTATGTCAATAGAAATATGTTGTTGTTGATTGACCATTTTGTGACTGATTATTAATGACCATGTACATGACCATTTAGATTGTTCTATCACTGGCCATGTTACTGTTATTGATGTACATTAGTTAATAAGCAGCATATTGGTATTGGTGGGGGACTTTTATTTTTGGTGTTTTATGTTTACTAAAACCTCAAAAGTACTATCGACCCGTTGTTCTGCGATTTCAAGTTGTCTAAGTGAACCCTACCTCTCGTAGATGTTTGTAAATCTGGTTTTAAGACATCCAGTACAAAAACGAAAGACCTTACATTTGCTTTGAATGATAGAAATAGTGTATGAATCCTTCCATATGATTTCCGGAAAAAATATATCACTCCCTGACATTGTCATCAGAAACATGAGACATTTCTTACCAGTATCCTCAGATTATGAAAGGATCCTGTATTGCCATGAAGCCGGGGAAGTAAGTAATAATAGAAATATGTTGTTGTTTCTTATCCCACTTGGTAGAGGGAAGGAAGGGCAGCAACATTTAGAACAAGTCCATGAAGCCGTGTGGTCTCAGGGAAGGTGGGAAAGGGGAAGGGCTGCTTCTGTTGTGATGGAGAACCCTGAGGTAGAAGTCTGACTTGGCTCCGTGATGCTGACTTTTTACAGGGTAGGATTGTCAGCCCAACGCTCTACAGTCATATTAGACCAGGATCTACGGTTTGACGTGGATTCCGACCCACTACAAACATCCATGGTACCGTCGGGACCAAGCGCCAGAGCGCTAGTCACTCGGACAATGGAAATCTAATTACCCAATTAGATTATTACTATTAAGTTTCAGAAACATTTACTAAATTTATTGTACGCTGAGTTAAATCAAAATTTTTATTCTGTTTAAATTAAATTTTAGGAATTAGTAGGATTTTAGGACTTTAAAAGGGATTTAAAAGCAAATAAATTTTACAAACGAGATTTGGCAGAATATATTCTTTTAATGTAAATATGGCTTGATATTTAATTAATAAATAAAGTTGGTGCATTTTGTTTATTATGTTGACACAGAATAAAGTTTTCAATCTTTCTTAGTAATTTTCACATATACAAGATATTTTTCATGAGTCTGTTTATTGGCCTATTTTTCCTTTGTCGCTTAAAATTTTATATCGCTCCTATTTTGGCAAAATAAAATTTTATTAACTAGAGTATCGTAAAAGGAATTCATAGCAAGAGTGTCATAAAAGTAGGCTTTATTTATAGCTGATAAAAGTCACAAAAAATACCTATTCATGACTACATACCCAAAGAAATTGCTTGTAATATATCTTGAAATTGTGAATCATTAGTCATTTATGAGTCTTAATGATTTATTAGTCGTTTATAATTCATGAATTCTGAGTCGTTTAATTAGGCATTTGTAGGCTATATATTTTTGAAGAAATCCAACATAGGGACATAATGGCCATCAATTGAGATATCTGATTTAAATAGATTGTGACATCATCATTATCATGATTGGCGCAACAGCCACATGGTGGACCAAGGCTTCCGCAACTGGCAGATTTCAAAACATGAGATGTCTTCTTTTTTACGGGATAGGGGTGTCAGACCAACGCTCTACAGCCATGTTAGACAGAAACCTACAGTTTAAAGTGGATTCCGAACCTCTACAAACATACATGGCACCACCGGGAATCGAACCCGAAACCTGTGGTACCGAGCGCCAGAGCGCCATTCGGCCATTCAGGCCCCAGATAGTGATATACAGGGATGATTATAATTAAAAGTCCCACTTTCAAAAAATGCTGCAACAAAGAGACACTCTTCACAGAGTTCAAATTTGAGCTGAAGAAACTTGAAGAAGGGGAGGGAACAGTACGGCATAAAAAAGTTTCAAAGTGCATTAATAGATGGCGCTGTAAGCGGTATAAAGAAAGTGAATTCGGCTGCCAGTGATATTTTGAATCGAAATGACAACGTATTTGGCATGAGTGGCACATTAAACCAACTGCAGTGTTCAATGTGCTTGATTGTTTTGGTTTTTTGACAGAAGAAATGACTTCCAAGTCATTCAACAGTTGTGACACTGTTAGTGGAAAGCCCATCCACCACGGCAATTTCATACGAAATTGGATGGGAAAAATCGGTGGAACTTTTTGATGCCATACCATTTCCCTCTTCTTCAAATATCTTTACTTCAAATTTTAACTCATTGTGGTTTTTTTTTTTTTTTTTTTGCAACATTTTAAAAGTGGGACTTTTAATTATAATCACTATGTATATAAACATATGTTTAAAGAATTATAATTAAAAATGTAAATGCTATTAACATATTATCATTAAGAGGTGAACTAAAGCTTAGGTTGTCAAATTTGATGTTTAAATTACAGATTATTAATTTTATTTTCATTATTGTATTATTTACCGATTAAATATTGCTGAACTTTTTTATAAAAGACATAATAAAATAATTAATTAAAAATATTTAATTGTAAAATACTTCAGTATTATTAAAAATTAAATATTTTTATTTTAAATAATTAATAATTTATTATGTGATTATAAACAAGTAATAAATTAATAAAAAATTATTAAGTGCTACTTTTCAATCTAATTAACATGATATTTTATGTATTGTGATTTTAGCATGTTCTGATTGAACTGCTACTTTAGCTAATTTACAAAAAAAAATTAGGTTTTTTTATTATACAAGTAGTTCCATATTTCTAAAAAAACACTTAATAAATTAACGAACCTACATAATCTGTTCTTTGTAGTTTGCTTTATTTCCTGTATTTTTTTAAAAGTTATTTTTCAATAAACAGTTCATTGTTATTTTATGAATAAAGATGTGTTTTTATTAAAAGAATTGTAATAAACTGCCTGGTGGTTATGGTTAAAGGCTCTTACCATAGGCTCAGTTTCGAATCCTGGGGTGGTTTGGATGTTTGTTGGTGATCCGGTATCCACTTTAAACTGTAGGTCTCTGGTCTGTTTAGCCTCGTGTGCACAAAAATGACCGTAGAGTGACAAACCAAATCACAAAAACCTAATTGGGATTAAGTTACATTAAAACGGGTTACAGCTGTTAGTTTTAGTAAGCTTATGAAATTTCTTTCTGTAAAGAGGTGCTGATACTTTAAGAAATAATTGTTTAAATACATTTTTAAGTTATGGAAAGAAAATCGAATTATGCATGCGCAACTTAAACGCTATAATAAAATTATTCTAATATGTAATGAAATTATAGCAGACTTCTACGTGACTATTATGATTTTCTGTCCGATTTTGAAAAAAGAATTTTAAAGACCACGGAGGATACAGGGTGGTTGGCGCAATCTCTGGTTACTTCATGCAATCTCTTATTAATTTCGTCTGTGTCTGCAAGTATTAGGACCAAATGTTTATCGCGATTTGGTATTAATCTCAATTTGGCAGTTTGGTATACTGAAGTGGTATCTGGAAAATTCTTATTCTAAGCCGACCCCTTTAAATTCCCATGAACAATTATATTTCCAACCAACATTATTATTATTATATTTACAATCTGAGTAACCATGGAACTGCTACTAAGATGTGGACACTAAACAGACTTCAGCATAGTTCATTTCTGAAACGAAATGTTTAATTAATTGCCTGAAAAGACATGTTAAGTTTTTTTAAAAATTAATTTCGCTATCAACGAACCTATTCAGAATTCAAGTAGTTCAAGTAGTAGTCTTCTGCGGCAAATTAAAGACAGTTATTTATTTTAATTAGTTAACTAAAATAAATTAATTAAATTACTTAAATAAATTAGAATAAAAATAAATAAATAAATTAAAATATTTATTTAAATAAATTTAATAAAATAAATTATAAATTATAAATTAGTAAATTAAAATAAATTAGTATATCAAAACATTCTAAACACAGAAGGCTAGTAAATAATAATTTAGTTGAATTTAACTATTATTTATAGAGATGACATCACCGATATTGCAGTTATTTTTGCTAATTAAATTAATAATTTTAAAAAATTTAGTTAAGCTAATCTTTAGAATTAAATTTATAATTAACTAAATTTAAGAAATGGCATATCCCACCATTTCTATCCATAGGTTATGTGTTGTTCCACAAAAACTCAAATACTTCCTAAAATAAATTGATAAATTTCACTGGAAGAGCAAACTATTTACATACTTAAAAACCACAGCTTTCAATTATAGTTAAAATGGGGCATTTTAGAATCATTTAAAGTACTTGACATTTAAGCTTGGAACATTATCTGATAATTATTATTTGTGTTTTAAGCGGGACAATGTCATTTTCTATTTATTTCATTATTATACCATCGTTTTCATAACAATATGTAGTTTTACACATTTTTATTGAAAAATACAAGATGTACAATCAAGCCTACTGAGCTAGGAAACGCATAAAAGGAATAGCATAAAAAAATTCTGAAACTTCATAAATCGCTTTAAAATACATTTTTTGCAACAAATTAAAATTTTTTTATGCCGAAAATAGCGACCACATAAAAATAAGCCCCGCATAAAAAATATGTAAATCAAAGCTTTTCGATGTAGCACTATCACGCATCTAATAATATTCATAGTAATTGTAACGTATCGGCTTATACTAAATCATTAACAGCTTCAAGAAGAGGGCCACTTTCAGGTTTATGAGGACACTTTAATTATATATATATATATATAATCTTTAATTTTCATTTTTTTTTTCTAAATAGAGTTCTGTATAGTATATATATATACAGAACTCTATTTAGAGAAAAAAATGAAATGAAAGATAATTTGATCCATAAGTGCAGTTCCTCCAAAGTCGGAGATTTTCAGAATTCTTGAGTATAAGACGAATCCAAATGCTTGGTCTGCGACCGACCGTAATTATCACACGGCGTCATACACGAAACCACAACGTACTTACTTTGAAGTCATGCAGAATTTCCGGCCTATTCAGTCACTTGAGAGAAAAGAGAAATTTCAACACTCTTTGACGACTCGACGAAGAATTCTTTCCTGTCTTCTCTAAAAAACCTCCCTTTAAGAAAATCCATCAAAAAGACGACAGCTTTCCTCACTTCTCGTTGGAGTCGACACTTTTTCAGCCCATGGTTTTCATCAATCCCGATGCAGCAAATCATCACGTAGTCACATCATATCGAGTCTGTAATTGTTTCCGACCTGTGAAGGGCGAACAGACAATTCTAATTTCATTAAATCTCATTATCTATATCACTGTTTATTTGCTATCAGATTTGAGTGACAGGTTGTTCTCATTAGTACAAAACACTAATTGCATGTAATATACCACGTACCCACTATACTTCTAATCTTTTAATTTGCATGTTATTTTGCAGCCATCTGCTGTATTCTTCTTTAAATAACCTCTTTTAATTAATATTTAATCATAATATTATTTGATGAAATTTCTTTCATAGATATAAAACAAAAAAATCACTCATAATAAACCATACATAAAATAACCACATAAAAACGATTTGAATGTACTATTTTTTTATGTAAAATTCGTTTGGTCAATTAATCCTTATAAAATCTGTAAATACATGGAAATAAAGAACATATTCTTAGAAGAAAATAAATATTTTTCGAAAATAAGCTAAAGATGTTTAGACAATCATGATTCTTTTTACTGGAAAATTTATTATTTGTCAAGCAGAAATTTTAACTGGCGATGACAAGAATATTTTCTGCGTGTGATAAAACGAGAAATCTTAATTAAGAGTTGAGATTTTCAGTACTTTGTTGATAATAAGACATAATTTTGACAGAAGTTCTATGACATGTTGAAAGGTAAAAATTGGACTTTAATCAGGAAATATTCCTTCATAATGAATAATTCCTTATCTAAAAGATTGTGTTTTTATTGTTATATAAGAAATAATCAATATTTATTTGGAGATAAGATTTTTTTTTCTAATTCTTTCTTTCATTTTCTTTAAAAATTCAAAAATAGTACAGTTTTAATATATTGAACAATTTATTTTGTAGAGCGATTTATTTATTCATTAATTAATAAATCGCTCCATCAAAAATGATAAATAAAGTAAGACTTGAGTAAAAAAATAATTTATAAAATTTTTCTGTAATTTGGATCAGATTTATCACGATATTGGACTTAAATAAATTTTCTTAATTGATCTTAATTAAATAAAGATATAATTATTATTTCATTAAAGATTGATGGATATTGTAACGTCTCGGCCTATATTAGACCAATGATGGCTACAAAAAGAGGGCCAATTTCAGGTTCATAGGAATACTTTAAATTTTATTTACAAGCCTATATACAGAACTCTATTATTGTAATTTATTATTTACAAAAAATGAAAAATAAAGATTTAAATTTGATTCACAAGCGCTGTTCACTCCAAGGGCGGAGATTTTCGGAGTTCACGAGTCAAGGAACTTTTCTCAAAAAAAAAAAAATCTTCTCTTAAGGCAATCCATCAAGTGGAGGGGAGGGGGCAGCTCCTCATTGAAGTAGACACTTTCCCAGTCGATGGTCTATAACCAATCACGATGCAACAACTCAAAACATAGTCCGTATCCCATCTGTAATTGTTTCGATATGTGAAGGTCCAACCGACATTCGCTAATTTCCTAAGGTCTAATTATCCATGACACTGATTATCTTCTATCAGATTTCAGAAACAAGATTTTCTCATTAATACAAAACACTAATTGCATGTAATATAAATATCCACAATACTGCTTATCTGCTTTCAGACTTGAGTGATAGGCTGTCATTATTCACTTGTTAAAGAATATACATTCCTTTCCTCTGGGAACAGAAATGCTTTATATCTTCCCTTGGGAAAAATGTTACAATACACATAATATATATAATATATTATGTGCATTGTAATTTATAATATTTATGTGTATTGTATTGTATAATACAATATACTAAATAATGAATAATATTAAATATAATAAATAATAAATAATGAATAATATTAAATATTTATCAATATTTTTCTGATAATTTATTTTCTACCTTTAAGAGATTCATAAAAACAGAACCTTTGTTTAGCAGAGCAATTAAATTATAAAATTATACATAAATTTCAATGATCGTATAATTTTTAATTTAAAAAAGTTATCTCTAGCAAGTAATATAAAAAAAAAAAAAAATTAAGTCAATTCCTACGTAGGTCAACAAAGGAAAATTTTATTTTAGTTACTTTTTATTAAATAAATACAATTAATATAAATATGTATATACATATCTCAGAATCACAATATTAAGTGGCAACATGCTTCATTTTCCATTTTTTCCCTCCTTGACTCAGACTAGAACCCGGAATGAAAAAAGAATCTGAAAAATAAATTTTTTTCCAGTGATCTACACGCTTCACCACTGACGGTATTCATTCCTAAATTGATATCATGCTAAATATCTTATAGAAGAGAATTTTTTTCTCCCATATAAAACTAAAATTAATTAATTAAATTTAATGAATGAATTAATGTTTGAAAAACTACATTAACATCAAGTCTCCTCCACTACAAGTTTAAAAAATGTATTTGAACTTTAGTGGATGAATAAAAAGTATTTTATGAACGATTGAAAATTTGAACAAGATATATATAGGGAGAGTGTGAGCTAATAGTAGGAATTGAAAAATATAAAGCATTTTGTTTAAGCATTATATGAAATAAATGATTGAGATATTTTATGAAACGGGTATAGTCAGTCTATATTGAAGCTTTAAAATCAGATAATAAGAAGATTTGAAAGCCTATAAATTTCCGTTCATACAAATTTGGGAAATCCAACCATATTCCGGAAAAGTAATAAATAAAGATCCTCAATTTCTTTTATTACATTTCCATTACAATACAAGTCATCGGAAATAAATACACCAATCGAAGCTATTCCTTTTCACTGCAGTAGCGGAGAAGAATAAAATTTAAACCGAATTCCTCCGTTTCCTATTTCAGTTCACTTCATCAATCATCCCCGGATCGTTTGCGCAGTTAAATGACAACTCTCACGATATGTTGCCATCCATTCTCCACATTGTTGCAGAAACTATAAATGGCATTCTTCGACTCGATAGTCCAGAATCGGATATTGGTTTTGGTTTTTGAAAGTGGCTTTAAATTATGGGTTTTAGTTGGAAATTTTGTCGTGTTAATCATTCTTAACTTCTTGAGTTTTGAGAAATGACAGGTTTTGACGTGAGAAGTGTATTATTGGGATTGTTCGGATGCTTTTGTAACAAAGGTGGTAGTTGTCAGTTATTGTTGTTCATTGTGATTGCAATTCCAATCCTTGAATACAAAATTTTAAACCTCTATATAACCAGAAAAGGTAATTTATTTAACTTCAATTTGGAATTGACAAAAAGGATCCTCAAATAGGAATGAATTAACAACCTTGTTCGCGTTTGAGTTTGGCGATATTTCATTCATCATTTTCTTTTACTTTGTGCCAAAACTCAATAAAATGTTCTAATTCTTTCCTTTTTCCAAATCCTACATTCATTATTAATAAAAGGAATGTAGGAATATTGATTTAAAAAATACCTTTATATAACCAGGAAAGATCATTTATTAACTTCAATTTAAGGTTGATAGGTATTCGCAGATAAGAATGAATTAGCAACCCTGGTGACATTTGAGTTTGGCGAGATTTCATTCATCAATTTCTTTCACTATACGTCAAACTGAAATAAATTTTCTTTATAAATAATGAATGTAGGGATATTGATTTAAAAACCTTTATATAACCAGGAAAGATCATTTATTTAAATTCAATTATAGGTTGACAAAAAATTATTCTCAAATAGGATTGAATTAGCAATCCTGGCGACATTTGAATTTGGCGATATTTCTTTCATCATGTTCTTTCACTTTGTGCCAAAATTCAATAAAAAATTTTTATATATTTTTTATTAATATTGAATATAAGAATATTGATTAAAAAAATCATTTATTTAATTTCAATTTGAGTTTGACAAATAGTGATTTCTCAAATTGGAATGAATTAGCAATCATTTGGCATTTGAGTTTGGTGATATTTCACTCATCATTTTCTTTTTCACTTTATGCCAAAATTCAAAAACAAAAAAATTATCTCTTTATTAATAATGGATGTAGGAATATTGATTTAAATAGCCTGTATATAACCAGGAAAGGTAATTTATTTAACTTTAATCTGAAGTTGACAAAAAGTGTTTCTCGAATAGGAAATGAATCAGCAATCTGTTGGCATTATAGTTTGGCGATATTTCATTCATCATTTTCTTTGATTTTGTGCTAAAATTCAATAACTTTTAATCTCTTTATTAATATTGAATGTAAGAATATTGATTTAAATAACCTTTATATAACCAGGAAAAACATTTATTTGACTTCAATTCGAGGTTGACAAAAAGTGATTCTCAAATAGGAATGAATTAGCAACCCTGGTGGCATTTGTGTTTGGCGATATTTCTTTCACTTTGTGCCAAAAATTCAATAAAACTTTTTATCTCTTTATTAATAATGATTGTATTTAAAATGTTGATGTTGACTGTTGTTGATTTAAAAACCTTTACATCAACAGGAAAGTTTATTTATTTAATTTCAATTTGAGGTTGATAAAAAGTGATTCTCAAACGGGAGGAATTAGGCAATTTCATGAAATTTATTGTCTAGTATTTCTTATTTAAAAACATTGGAACAAAATTAAAAAGAATAGAGTAAAAATTATTATTTCCATGAAATGCATTATTTTAAATCCTTTCGTTAGTGAGCTTCTTTATTAAAATCCCGCATATAGTTAAAATTAAAGTATATATACTCGTTTTACAAAAGCATTTTGTTTTGAACGGAAATATAAAAATTTACAAAAATATTATAAAAGTTTTAAGAACATATTCAAAATCCATTGATAAAAAAAAATTTAAATAATATGCTTACAGGTGATAAATTGAAACTTAAATAAATGTCTTTTTTTCAATTCCTTCTATTAGTTCACACTCTCCCTATATATATCTTGTTCAAATTTTCAATCATCAATAAAATACTTCTTATTCATCCACACAAGTTCAAATAGATTTTTTGAACTTGTAGTGGATGACACTGATGTTAATGCAGTTTTTTCAAATATTAATTCAATAATTAAATTTAATTAATTAATTTTAGTTTTTTTTTTTTTTTAGATTTAAGTTGCATTTATCTACCAATAGATGGTGCCAGATAAACTTAAAAAATGAATGAAAATTATTTATAAAGGACTTTCTGCAATGTAGTGAAAAAAAAAAAAAATTGATTTTAAAAAATTTGTTTTTAAATTACATGTTTTAAAGTTTTATATTTGGTGGTATTTAATAAATCATAAACCGCAAATAATTTATTTACATCATATCTTTCAAGTTACTGTTAAAGAATATTTTTTTAATATTTGAATTTATCAATTAATTTACAGTTAAGTGTAAAATACGCCTGGCAAAATGCCTTTTTTTCATTTATTAGTTTATAAAATATAACTAAAATGAAAAAAATGCACGTGAATTTCTTTTTCACGAATATAACATCGATTTTATAGCTTCGGGCATTCTACCAGCTAATGCATAATACATTCAGTTCCATCTCATTACAAATATCACCAAATTTAATGATGAATACGAAATTTTTGAAACATTTTTAGCAACTAGTGCATTGAATTGATACAGTTCATTTTGAATGAAGTGTATTCATATGTCAGTGCATTCATTTAACTGGTAGTGCATATTTCAAAAATATTTTTCAAAGGAAAATTTAGAAACTTAGTTGTTGTACTGTCTTTTTTACAAAAGTATATCTTAGATTTTGAATAATGATATTGCTATTTATGCGAGTTACCAAGAAATGTGTTTTGTATATATATGTATGCATATGAAGTAATGTAAATAATTTTATTTCTTATTCATCATAAAATATTTTTTTTTTTTGTTTCTTAAGATAATGTATGCGGAATATTAATTTTGACTGGATCAGAATTTGAAATTTTCATTTCGTCTACGAAATTCATTAATTTGACCATTTCATTATGGAATACTTTATTTTTTACTAATTTGACCATTCATTATGGGAATATTTATTTTTTACTAATTTGACCATTTCATTATGGAATACTTTATTTTTTACTAATTTGACCATTTCATTATGGAATACTTTATTTTTTACTAATTTGACCATTCATTATGGAATACTTTTATTTTTACTAATTTGACCATTTCATTATGGAATACTTTATTTTTACTAATTTGACCATTCATCATGGAATACTTTATTTTTTACTAATTTGACCATTTATGGAAAACTTTATTTTTACTAATTTGACCATTCATTATGGAATACTTTATTTTTTACTAATTTGACCATTTCATTATGGAATACTTATTTTTACTAATATGACCATTCATTATGGAAATACTTTTTTTTACTAATTTGACCATTCATTATGGAATACTTTTATTTTTTACTGGACCATTTCATTATGGAATACTTTTATTTTTTACTAATTTGACCATTCATTATGGAATACTTTATTTTTTACTAATTTGACCATTTCATTATGGAATATTTTATTTTTTACTAATTTGACCACTCATTATGGAATACTTTTTTTTTACTAATTTGACCATTTCATTATGGAATACTTTATTTTTTACTAATTTCCACCATTCATCATGGAATACATTTTTTTATTAATTTGACCATTTCATTATGGAATACTTTATTTTTATTAATTTGACCATTTCATTATGGATTACTTTTTTTTTTTAATTTGACCATTTCATTATGGAATACTTTATTTTTTACTAATTTGACCATTTCATTATGGATTACTTTATTTTTACTAATTTGACCATTTCATTATGGAATACTTTATTTTTTACTAATTTGACCATTTCATTGTGGATTACTTTTTTTTTATAATTTGATCATTCATTATGGAATACTTTATTTTTACTAATTTGACCATTTCATTATGGAATATTTTATTTTTTACTAATTTGACCACTCATTATGGAATACTTTATTTTTTACTAATTTGACCATTTCATTATGGAATACTTTATTTTTTACTAATTTGACCATTCATCATGGAATACATTATTTTTACTAATTTGACCATTTCATTATGGAATACTTTTTTTTTATTAATTTGACCATTTCATTATGGATTACTTTATTTTGTACTAATTTGACCATTTCATTATGGAATACTTTATTTTTTACTAATTTGTCCATTTCATTATGGATTACTTTATTTTTTACTAATTTGACCATTTCATTATGGAATACTTTATTTTTTACTAATTTGACCATTTCATTATGGATTACTTTTTTTTTATTAATTTGACCATTTCATTATGGAATACTTTGTTTTTTTTAATTTGACCATTTCATTATGGAATTACTTTATTTTTACTAATTTGACCATTTCATTATGGAATACTTTATTTTTTACTAATTTGACCATTCATTATGGAATACTTTATTTTGTACTAATTTGACCATTTCATTAGAGGAACTTGTTATAATATTTGAGGTTACATATGAGGGAAAAACTAAAAATACTAGAACAGGGATGGCCAACTCGCGGCGCGACTTGAACATTTTTCCGGCCCGTAAGATTTATCACACTTTTATTCAATTTATTTATTTTATAATGGCCAAAGTAGTGAAAAGAAAAAATATAAAAAAATCAAAATGTAACAATTGCATCAAATATGCAAAAAAAACCTACAGCAATAATCTTGGCAGTAATCGACGTATAAGCGGTCCATCGACTTATAAAGGGATGAGATTAAACTGCGCAAAGACACCTTTAAATGCAATTTATTAGCATTTTTTATGTTATGTAATTAATATTATATAAAAAAAAATTTAAGTCAATTCCTACTTTTTTTTTCACTTTATTGCCGAAAGTCCTTTATAAATAATTTTCATTCATTTCATATCTGGCGCCATCTAATGATAAATACATGCAACTTAAATCTAAAAACTAAAATTAATTAATTAAATTTAATTACTGAATTAATATTTAAAAAAACTGTATTAACATCCAGTGTCATCCACTACAAGTTCAAAAAAATGTATTTTGAAGTTGAGTGGATGAATAAAAATGACATTTTATTAAAGATTGAAAATTTGAACAAGACATATATAGGGGAGAGTGTGAGCTAATAGAAGGAATTGAAAAAAAGGCCTCCCTGTATGGAATTTTTTTCGATGTGGGAAGAAATAAAATATACTGAATATAATTTTTTGACTGCATGAGAATTTGCAATTTTCATTTCATCTACGAAATTATCCATTTCATTATGGATTGCTTTTTCAGTGAACCAGTTGTAATTTTTGTGTTGCATATAAAGAAAAATTATAAACAATGGTTCTTGACTGATTAGAACAAAGTATGCCAATTTTCCCTTACTTTTTTTTTTCAATTCCTTCTATTAGCTCACACTCTCCCTATACATATATCTTGTTCAAATTTTCAATCGTTAATAATACTTTTTATTCCTCCACTCAAGTTCAAATTACATTTTTATTGCAATTGTAGTGGATGACACCGGATGTTAATACAGTTTTCAGTGTAATTCAGCATGAAATTTAATGATTTAATTATTTAATTTTTTTTTTTTTTTAGATTTAAGTTGCATATATCTACCAATGATGGCGCCGTTTTTTTAAAAATTAAGTAAAAAGTTTTTATAAAGGACTTTGCAAATACAGTGAAAAATAAGTAGGATTGACTAATTTATTTTTATATTACTTGTTATATATGTTCTAAAGTTTTGTGCGTCTGTAAGAACTCAAGTGATTATATATCGTAAAATATATATCGTGGTAATATATCGATTGGTAATTTATAGTACGTAATATATCAGAATATACGGGGAAGTTATAATTAAATTCCCTTTCAAGAGCTGATATAAAGAAAAGAACATAATCACAGTGAAAGGTTCAGTTTGGGCTAGAATAGACTTGAAGGAACATCAAATGGTTCTAAAGTGTATTAATGGAGTGGGCTATTGGCGGCATAAAGAGAAATAAATTAAACTGCAGTGATATTTTGGATGAAATATCATGGATTCTTCTGCATTTCTTTCAAAGGAAATATTTGGAGTTAGTTCTTAACAATTGATTGAAATTTATGGTTATCGTAGATGAAATTTTATCGAATGTTTATTTATATACAGGGTGATTATGAATTAAAGTACCACTTTCAAAATGCTGTGAAAAGAAGAGCCGCTAGTCAAGTCGGTTCAGTTTAGCAGAGATGTGGAAGAGCGGTACTGGATCAAAGATTAGCTGAAACTGCTATGTATCAACTTCAGGTATTGACTTATGGCGGCAAAAGAAGTGAATTCATTGCCAGTGATATTTTGGATCAAATTACATTGTATTGGCATGGAGTTGCACATTAAACCGAGCTGGTATTTCAGTATTAGCCGTGTTTCGGTTTTTGACTGGAAAAAATGTTCCAAGTCATTCTACAGTTGACACTGTTTGTGGAAGACCCACATACACACCACAACACTTTGAGTCATACCAAATTGGATGGAAAATCAGTGTAATATTTTTAATGCATACCGTTTCCTCCTTTTTTAAGTATCTTCAGTTAAAATTTGAAATCATTGTGACGAGTGGTTCTTTTTACAGCATTTTCGAAGTGAGGACTTTAATTATAATCACCCTGTATATCAATTAACTTATATATTCAAAGAAATTTGGTTTTTTATAATTAATAATAAATCTTGAGATTCAAAAGATAACCAGAACAAATTTCCAATCTAATTTATTTTATAATAGCATTTTCAAACACGCACTTATGGAAATATATTCAAAAAGATGAGATATCTGATTACGTTAAAATATTTTATGACGTATGAAAATTCGAATTACAGGCTATCATTAACATAAAAACTTTCATTAAATTTGATTAATAATTTGTTCATTTTAAAATATGAAAATTCCTTTGCAACATTAAGTTATTCTAAAAATTATCAATCGGAAAATGATTTTTCTTGTTTAATGGGGCTATTTTTTCCAAAAAAAAACCCTACTAAAATAGTTTTTGTTTCTGGTGTGAATATTTAGAAAATCAATGTGTTAACCATTTTAAAAATCTCTTCGGATCTTTATAGATCTGAATAAAATAAATTTTTATCTCATAAGAATATAATTTGCTGTATCTTGAATCGTTTTTTTTAGATATTCATTTATCTGTTTTTAATTGTTAATGAATTCATTTGAAAAGAAGGAAATTGAAATTCTTCAGATTCTTCAGATTTTCATCAGCCTTTTCTTGATTCAATGTTTACCAAATTTTTAAATGGAATTGGTCAAGATTTTCTAAGAAAATTTTAAAGCATTAAATGTTTGAAATTGAATTAATTTATTTATTATCAACCATTGGCTCCACTTTTTAAAATTTTTCAATACAGTACCGGCTCAAATCTGAGTATCAGAGCTTAAGCTCTGCTGTTAAAGGAATTGATGAACTCATGAAATGTTGCGGGGCAGGCTGATGGCCGAATGTACTCTATAGGCGCTCGGTACCCGAGGGTTTCAGGGTTCCAGACCCGCAGGTGCCACCATATGGATGTTTGTAGCGGCATTTCGAGAATCCACTTTCAGCGTGAGGTCCCGGTTTTAAATATATGAAGCTTTGAGGCATTTTTAATCCGTATCCGCAGCTTATCTTCAAGCTACACGCACCTCCTGGGTGATGAAGAAGGCGCTAAGTGGCGGAAGTAACGCGTCGCATGCGGCGCCTATGGCATAAAGATCTGCGAGTCTAAGTAATTTTGCAGCTGCATTAGAAAAAAACAAGTAATATAGGAAATCTAAAGTCAATTCTGACTTTTTTAATTCAGCTTTCATTAGTTTCATCTGTATGCTGCTTGTTTGTTTTTGTAACCTGACTCACTTTTGGCTCACGGATTTGCCCTATTCTAGGCGATCATATTTCATTTAGTACTGCATGTAGACTTATCAAGACCGACTACGATAAAATATTTTTGGTAAGTTTGCATTATCTCTCCTCCAGCATTAGGATCGCCAGGATTAGTGGTTAAAACGCACAGCCTTTGAATCATCTTGATCCGGCGCGTCACTTTTTCCTTGGAGATCTGTTTCTCCTCATAAACATTTTAAGCTGCAAAGACACATTTGCGAGCACATCTTTTGAGGCACGAAAACGAGTTGATTCTTTTAAAATGCGCTTTTAATGGTTTCACCTGTATGCTTGTGTTTGCATTTGTTTGTACAACTGACTCTTTGAGGCTCGATTTTGCTGCTTTCAGCGGATCAGATTTAATTTAAACGGTGTGGGCGACTCATCAAGGACCGTCGACACTGTCATTGTTCTTTACCGAGATGTCACTGTTCTAAAAGGCGTGGGGTGCTTTGTATGACATTTTTAAACTAACTCTGCATTTCGGAATGAAACTAATGCTATATGAAAAATTATAACGATTCGATAT